>VUQI01026012.1:0-11430 GCA_015106735.1 Paratilapia polleni | reverse complement strand
ACATACAAGCAACACGCTGCCCGCCGCATCCACTGACGGTGTGTCTCAAAGTCCAGGAAATAAACAGATCAAACCAGATTTTATGGATTCCACCGCAGGAGAGTCCCCAACAACGAAGAACCTCTTCAGCGATCTGTGTTCCTACCAGAGGAACCAGAGTCCAAATGAGGCTCAAAGAGACGAAAAGCTCTGAGAAATCAAAAGTACAGGATGTCTAACAGCAGGGTTTGCAATGCTGAAAGCTGTAAACTGGTTTCCTGCGTTACAATCAATTTTAAAAAAGGCATCTGCAAAGAATTTGTTTTTTGTTTCAGCACAAGCTACAGCAAGAATCAGCTGATAGATGGCTCATGTCCAAGTCCACGCCTCAAAGATCCACCCTAAAAATTTCATTATGGTCGTCACTGTTTTGTTCGGTCACATGCTAAAATTATAAAAAACATCTATTGCTTTTTGATATGTTCTGACTTTAGATCGCACCAGAAACACAGACATCAAACTGAAGGAACTTTTAATTTCTTGGGAAGTTCCTGGACATCTGTCCCTGAAATACAAGTCCTAGGGTTCTTGTTGGATCTGCAGGTTTAGGAACATTTCAAGGACTTTCTGGACAACCTTGGAGAAATTCTCTAAGGAACTGGACTCAAGTTCAACTTCTACATGAGACCAGAGGACATGAGGACACGGTCCAACAGCAATGCTAAATGCCTCAGGCTGCTTCTAACAAATGTGTTGTCAGACCGTGAGCTGACTGAACCGCTGCAACCGATTCTGCACATATTTACTCTGAAAATGTCTGCATTCATCAGTTAGCAGCATTGCTGCCATCTGGTTTTGTCGAGTAAATCAGTGGTTAATCGATTTCAGCTCTACTGCCCAGTAGAGTCCCAGCAACTAATTTCCACCCCGGGAAGGTCACTTCACCTCAGAGCCAGAAAGAGGAAGTACCAGCCAGCCTCCAGCATGGGAGCTGTGGTTGTGGCTGTGGTCGGACGACATTTGTTTATATTTGTTTGGAGCAGCTTCAGGTCGGCCGAGCCATTGTTGGACCAGGAAAAGGACAGGGAAGTGAAGGGGGCCAATTTGATTGGCTAAACCCAAACTCCAAACCACACCTTCACGTCTTTACAGATTCCCAAAAAGCATCTCATGCTGTGTTTGTGGGAAGTTGGAAATGGGAAACGTTTGAGTTTTTGATTGCAATAACAAGTGAAACGATGAAACCACTGATTTAAAAATGTTTTTAAAGTTAAAAACATCTTTTAATTTGTGCTCGTTTCCTGTTTGGGCACAAACTAATTTACCCAGAGTCTGTGTGAATAACCCAGTGCTGACCTTTAGGTTACTTCCCCAAATTTCAATAAATGAAAATCTAAACAAAGGCAGATTTTGAGGGGAGGCTGAGACACAGGAAGTTGGTGAGTTGATGTGGTTTCCAATCAGGTGGCTGATTTTTAGCATTTAAACATCACAAAGAAGAACACAAGAACAGGAGATAACAGAGGAGAACCTCCTGAAATCACATTTACCTCGACACTGGGTTATTCAGATTACAAAATCAGAACCGTTTATTTGTTGGGGATCAACCTGGAAAAGCGTCACACGATTGTTCACAAAGACTGGTGACTGGGTTAACTTTGAAGAAGAGGTTTGGGGTTTGTTACAAACTTAGCACAGAATAATGTTTTTCCCACCAGGTGAGCGTATCGTGCAGCACCTGTCCTGCCACAGTCCGTCTGTCCACCGGGACTGGGTTAGTCAGGTTACTTCAGGTCCACCTGAAGTGCGTGGGTAAGGCCGCGGCAGGTGTGGCTCTGGTTCAGTCTGGCAGGTCACACGGTGGTCATGAGTTTCAGTGAACCCGACCTGAACCTGAGAATCTTCTTCTTCAGGTTGTGAGATGCCTTAATCTTGACAAAGGCCTTCGTCTGAGCTGAAGTCATTTCCTGCCCAGCTCCCCCTAACTGCCCCCGCCCCCTGCCCATGCCGCCGCCTCCACTCTCCTCGGTATCGCTGGTGGTAGTGCTCTCCTCCACGTACTCCTCCTCGCTGGACTCGCTGTCTCCGAAGCAATTTGTGGTGTAGTTGGACCTCTCGTCCTCGCTAGTGTCCACGATGGTGGAGTGAAAGAGTGACGCACACTCAGCTGAGTACTCAGAGTCACTTCCTGCGACGTAAGAGTACGGACTACTCAGCTGCCCTCCAGTGGGCGGGTACACACAGGCTGCAGTGCTGTTCAGCAGCTCCTTTCTCTGACGGCGCTGAGCACGCCTGAACGCCTCGTCATAGGGGACCTCCATGATCGCACGTAACCGCCGGTAATCATTCCGTTTGTACTTTGGTTTGGCAACGACCACGATCTGGTCGCGTCCATGGTGATGGTGATGATGATGGTGGTGGTAGTTGCCACTGTAGTGGTGGTGGTTTCCATGGTGATGGTGCTTGGATACACTTGGTCGCACGCTGCTTAGTGTTGATGAAGCGTGTCTGTCTAGGACTCGACCTTCTGGGATGGATGCAGGAAGGCGTTTCATTCTTGAGGAAGTACATCTCTTGGAGACCTTAATGTGGGTGGAGCCTCCATCTTCCAGGAGTCGGAACTTTTTCAAGCTGGACCTGTGGTTGGATTTCTCACCTCTTCTCTCTGACGGAGGCTCGCTGCGTTCAGAGGGCTGACTCGTCTTCATCGAGGAGGAGCTCCTCACCTTGACATTCTTGCTGCCACCCTTGCGGAGTTTGTGCTGCTGGGTGGGGATGTACCTGCCGTTAACCATGTGACTCCCTCCCCCTTCATCCTGACTCTGGGAGGAAGACCCCAGACTGGCGAGCTCCAGCACTGACCTATCACCTCTCTCTGCTGGGCCTCCTTGGAGAGGCTTGGGGCTGTTTCTGGGAGTACCTGACTGTGTTTTGGTGACTGGAGCAGATTTAAGGAGCACCTCCTGGTCAGGGGGGCAACATGGCAGCTTGGTCTCTTTGGGGGAGGAGTTAGCTTTGGGACTGCCCAGTTCCCTGAAGTCTTTAGGCAGCGTTGTGGTGGATGTAGCTGAGTGAGGAAGAACCCCTTTGCTTTTCTTTCTGAGGCTGTTGGTACTACTGTCGTTGTTGGTAGCAGAACAGCTGCTCTGTAAGCCGGACCGACGAGGAGAGCTGGACTCACCGCTGCCCATCCTGAAGCTATTATGCGTTGTATCAAAGCCGCTGCCTGGGAATACATTTTGCTCCTGCTCCTCGAGTTTACCCTCCACAGACCACTGCCTCTGTGGAGACGAGGTGCCGACACCTTCTGCTGATGTTCCTCCAGCTGACCAGGAGGGTTTAAATTCAGATCCCCGCAGAGTCCCTAAACTAGAACCAGGACTGGGACCAGACACCTGCCTCACACAAAGACTAGCCTGCCTAAGGATGCTCTTCGAAGGGTCCGTGCTGATGCTGGTCCTGGGTTTGCTGGTCCTGATTGGCTGGGCCTTCCGCTGAAGGAGACTGTAGATGTAGCTGTCTAGGCGCTTATGGGAAGGAGTTTGTGAGGAAGAAGACCAGGAGGAGGCCGGCCAAGAGGAGCTCTGAGATACACGAGGAGCTGAAACAGAGCCAGGAAGAGCTGAGGTGTCTGCTTCATCTCTGCCATGACCTCCATAACCCAGCATCTGCAGGAAGGCGGGGCTTTGGACCGCCACGGCGTGCAGTGGGCTTGGGTAGCGGTAAATATCGCTGCCGTTTCGGGCCACCAGGTCACAGTGGTATTTAGACTGGGTGTCAGCGGAAAGAAACGAAGAGGCTGCATCCGCAGTGGGCGGGTTTGGAGCTGAGAGCGAGCGGCGGACCGTACCAGAAGAAGACGAGTCATCACAAAGTCCTCCAACCAGGGCGTCACACTCCAAACAGCTGGCCGGCTCATCTGGAGACAGAAAGAATGTGACATTAGTGAGCAGATCGAGACACAGCTGCAGATTGCGGGGGGGTCACAGATGTTCATTTATACCGCTGGATGCCTGACAGCGAACGTGTGCTTCAAACATAAACAGCGTGGCAAGATGTGAGGTTATTTTAACGCTGCTGTGTTTGCTAACAGCTGACAGGAAGTTCACAGAGAGCAGAGCCGTTTCCAGGCAGCACTGCTCTGATGAAATGCTCTGCTGAGTGTGGTAATGACTCTGTTTGGTTCGCTGTGGACGCTCAGGCATTAGTAAGTGGAAAATTCTTTCAGTGGAGACAGTGTGCTGTGAAATGTTAACCCTCCACGTCCACCACTCTCCCTGGAATGGAAATGAAATGACATACACGTCTGAACAGAGTGCCCATTTAGACATTACTCCGTGGGGGCTGCTCAGGATTAAAAACACAGT
This sequence comes from Paratilapia polleni, assembly GCA_015106735.1. Taxonomy (NCBI): domain Eukaryota; kingdom Metazoa; phylum Chordata; class Actinopteri; order Cichliformes; family Cichlidae; genus Paratilapia; species Paratilapia polleni. Next base: position 7,084 of record VUQI01026012.1, on the reverse strand, counting down.
TTATTCACAGTTTAGCAGAATTTTAATACAATCACAAGCAGCTTAATTCTGGGGACAAAGCTGAAGCAGCCTGGAAAAACGGAGGAAAGCCTCCTGACAGCTGACTGCACAGCGGGAAGTTCTGAGGGGAGACGACCCCACGAATCCACCGAGAACGCCCACGCTCACGTATTCTGGGAACAAGAGAAACACGACCGGCGGCTCGGCCTGTTTCTCTGCACCAACACTCGAGCTAAAAAAAGCAGGAAGCAGCTCCGAGTCTGTCTGAGATACTGGATGAAGGCACGCAGGAATGTAGAGCTGCGAGGCATCGACTGAAGCTAAACTTCACCCAAAGCTCTGTATTTACCTCACACACACACACACACACACACACACACATATCTGCCATGTTTATAGAAAACTGTGTGTGGTTAGAGTCTTCTGAGGGATTTTATCTGAAGACTGACCTACAGTTTTTTCCTCCACTTTTATCAGTTTTTATTTCATTTTTCTTCCTGTTTTTATTTAATTTTTATTTTTATTAATCGATTTATTTAATGCTCAACATCTTTTTTGCTTTCATTTTACTTTGATTTCATTTTTTCAATAATTTCAGTAACTTAAATTCTAGTTGACCATCCACCCATATCTGAGTATTTCTAGTTATTTTTATTTTATTATTGTTATTTTTGTGTTTTCAGTGAACACTGATCTTCATTTAGTCAGTTTCTGCTGCTCTTTGTCACATTTAGCTTTAGTATTATTTATGGAAACCTTTTTTTGGAGCGTCACCTCTTTTTTTCTACCTTCTTGTCGTTGCTACTCTGGAAACTGTGATGCACATAAAATCAGACGGATGGATTTCTATCTGACCCTGACATGTAATGATACTGACACTTCTGTAAACTACGAGCCATTGAAGTCATTTAAACCCTGCAGGTCTGATCGTTCTCTGACAGACGCCTCATTACTCGAAGCTCCACAAACCGGCGGCAGCATTACAACCTGTCAGAGTGGGAGAAACAGCTGGAACCAATAACATTAATGAAGTGTCAGTAATGTTTTTTCCTGCTGTGACACGTCAGAATATCTGCTGACTTCACGTCTGATTTTATCTGCACCAAACTCTGACTGTGGTGTTTGTTTGTGTCGGCTCATTTCCCCGCTCCGTCCCTCGGGGTTCATATATACACAGTGGACAGAAATAATCAGAACAACTCAGAAAAGAAGGAATGAAAAGCAAACTGAGACGGAGACATGCAGACGGGCTCTGGACTGTCTAAACATGACCATAGAAGGTGAGCGTGGGGCGTCTGATGGTGTATTCAGGCTGCATCGTGGCTCCTGTTGCTGCAGGACAGTCGTATAGAAACAGAAATGTGTGGGCGTGTTCGCGCTTTTTATCTGATGATATTTCAGAGCCAAGTATGAACAGAGCCTCGGCTTCAGCCAGAAAGCCTGCAGCGCTCTGAGGTTTGTTTAATGGAATCTTCTCTCTGCTGAGAAATGAAGCCGTCAGACTCCCGCTGGAGGTCAGAGGTCACAAAGCAGCTTGTTTTAATGTAGGCAGAGTGACTGTGGGGCGGTTTTTCAGTCTCATCTGTGATTTGCAGCCTATGTTATCAACTCGATCAGATCCAGACCCTCCACACCGACACTGAATGTTATTTAACAGCATTAATTACAAAGAAATCCTGCATTACTACAACATTTAGGTCAGTTTGGAAGGAGCAGGCTTCTGTATTACTGCAAGTTTTTACATTTCCAGATTTCTGCCTACTTCAGCTTCAATAATTAGAACCAAGCTCGACATATAAATATTGGAAACTTCCATATGCACAATAATCTCAATGCTACAAAAAACAGTAAAAGAAAAATATGCCGGCGGCTGGGATGGAACTCAGGATTCAAACGGAGGGCGGCCGCTGTGCTGGACTGACACAGCAACATGAGAGGAGTTTACTGTGTGTCCGAGAGGTGTGCAGGAGCCGGATGTTCAGTTTAACGTACACAGCAAAGTTCAAACTTTTAGAGATTAGTCGAGGACACTGAAAGTAGAGCCTGCAGTCCTGCTTTAAACAAAGTGTTTATCTGGAAAACTGGAATATATTCTTACACAGAAGCACAGTGGACTCAGTCCTCCATGCTTCCCAGTGGAAGAGCCACCAGAGGTGGTTTTTAAACAGGAAATGACCTCTGAAAGTGATCAGCACAAGGCCGCGAAGAAGGAAATCTGAAAACTTCCACCCAAAGATCTGAAAGTAAAGCTTTTATTCTGAAGGTCCAACTCCTTCCTCAGAGAGAGTGTGTGTGTGTGTTCCTGTTTGCACGTTTGGTGTTAAGTCACTGTGAGTGTGTTTACACCCAAAGTGACCAAATGGAGCGAGTTAAGACATCAAACAGCAGAGGTGAGGAGGGAGGGGAGAGGAAGAGGAGGGGTGTGACCTCACAGAGTGCATCAGCAATCAGCTGTTTGCGCGTTAAAATGCGCAGACACACACCTGAACAGCATGAGAAGTTACAGCTGCTGAACAAACAGCTGCATCAGCGAGCGCGGCGAATCACATCTGGACTTCATGTCCATCACATTTAATGAACGTTTTAAGGTCCACCGCGAGAAATTGAGAGACAGTGCGCCTGAGAAGTCTGAGCTCCAGCTTTGGGGCTCAGTGAAATTCTAGGATTTGATTGGATGTTACTGAGTGTTAATCAGCAGGTATCTGTCTGTGTGACGCTCCTGTACTCAGCACTCCGCCCTCTCGTCCAAATATGGTTACTTCTGGAAACAAAGAAACAACATGGCAGCAGCTATAAAGCTAAAGCGGAGGCTTCAAACCGATGAGGGAAGTCACAGCGACTCCGTCCATCTTTTACATACAGTCTATGACCTGGACAGACACAAACAGATTTTAGCTTCCTGTGTTCGGGGCGTGCAGGTACCTGCGGATGGAAGACGTCCGTCGGCGTCGGCCGTCGAGCAGAAACATTCGCTGAAGACCGAGTTTGACGAGTTGGAGAGCGAGCCGGACGCTGCGTCGCTGAGCTCGTAGAAACCTGAGGGAGAGAGGAAGAGGAGCTGAGCTGACTTCATCGTGCAGACTGACAGACTGTGTGTACGGGAGCCCGGAGGAGGCGTCGGGATTAAACTCTCACTCTCCAAATCCTTTTTCTCTGCACTTCATTTTATTTCCAGAAACATTTTCACTTTGTGGCTCAGACACATTTTATGCTTTACTTGGTTTAAAGAGTTCACTTTGTGTCAGAATTTTCACTTTTTATTTAAAATCTCACTTTTTTTGACATTGAAGTTTTATTTTGAATTTAAATCATTTTGCTGCTTTATCAAAATTTTTACTTTTACCTCAAAACTTTTCGTTCAATGTTGAAAAACATTTTTCTTTCTTTTATAAACATTTAAAAAGTTGTTTTTATTTTTAATTTTAATTTTGGACTTTCACTTTAAATAAAAAAAACTGAACTTTTCTTTTCAGAAGCTCAACTGGTTTTGGAAATTTTTTTTTTCTTTGAACTTTTTGTTTCATATTTTGGATCTTTTATCTCACTGAAGACAGACAGAGCAGGCTGTGCTGCTTTCTGTTTTCATATCAACTGACAGATGAACTCAGATAAACTCGTCTCCATCAGGCTGTCGCTGAGCTGCAGTCTGACTTTTACAAAGTTTCATCACCGATTTATCCTTCTCCACCAATCACAGCCGCTCTGCGCACGTCCACGACACAAATCAGATTTTTGACGTTAAGGTCGTGTTAAAGTCTGAATGCCGACTGAAAACCACGTTACGAAACATTTACGTCCAATCACGACTCCTCGCAGGTGAAGTGTTACCTGAGCTCGGCCGGCTGTCGGTCTCTGGCTGGTCATGTGACGTCTCGGTGTCCAATCGCAGGTCGCTGATCTGTCGATCAAGTTCCTGCAGCTGGCTGATGAGGCCGGCGTCTCTCCTCCTCAGACAGTTCTGACAGACAAACAGAAACCGTTAATCAGCTCTTCCCCGCCCACTGAAAAATAACAACAAAATAACAGAAAACGGCGCCATAAAAAGGTGAAAAGTTTGGATTTCATTCTGAATTTTTGTTGTTTTTAACATTTTCAGTAATATTTGATTTCTGAGTTTCTCTTACAGTTTTTTCTTGTTGATATAATTTTGAATAAAAATCTCCATTTTTATCCTTAAAGTTTGGTTCCTTTTCTCTCAATTTTTAACCCAATTTCTTGTTTTAATTTTCTCTCGGAGATCGACTCTCCCATTTGGCGTTTATCTTTAAACTCATTATTTTGAACTTTCTTCTTATTTTTTGCCGTTTTGTCATCGTTTTTGGACACGTGTGCAACAAAAGTCAAAATTCAGACTTTTCTCTAATAACAAAAAAAACAAACAAAAAAAAAAATCAACTCCAAAGACTTTATGTGTATTTTCAGATTTTTATCTTCCGGGTCGGACGTCTCGTCTCATCGATGTTTTCTCCCTCCTCTTTTCAACAATATCTTTGTTTGTTTGTTCAAAATAAATAAACAAAAAGAGATCCAACTTGAATTTTATTTCATGTTTTTTCTGCATCTTTTTAATTTTGGTCACTAACTCTTTGCTCCTCTGAACAATTGGCCGTCAGCCCGCCTCTTTCCTGTTTCCTGTTTGCAAATTCGATTTGTTTGCTTCTGATGAAAACCTCTGAACTGTCTTTTCTCCAAACATCAGAGGGAAAGTCTGAGTCTTGATCCCAGAGGGGACCGCAGAGGACTTTAAGGGTCCAGCCGGAGACGGGAAACAGAGCCGGTCTCTTTAAACTGATTCCAGACCAGGAAAAACAGATCAGTGAAGCTCTGAAATGACTGAAAGCTGTTTGTAAGCAGACCTGAGATCAGCTTAACTTCAACTTCAGTAAAAATAAACAGAAATGAGAAGATATGAAACCGTAGGAAACGTGAGGAAGACCGGATCAGATCGTGGTCTGGATCTGCCTGAAAAACTCCAACAGGCTGAAAGCAGAAACGAGTTTTATTTAGGACACAGATCAGAAAAGACGCTGTGAGGACTCAGGAGTAAAACTGCTGCTCGCTCTGAGTATCATCCACCAAAAATAAAAGTTCTGACCACAAAAGTTGGATCTCAATGGAAAATACGTCAGTGTTTCCAAAAAGCTGACAGCTGAGTAACTATTTGAATAAAAACAAATGTAACGATGTGCGAATCATTTAAAGCCTGAATTCATTTTAAACCTGTTTAAATAAAACTGATGACATCAAAGTTAAAGGAAGTTAAAGTTAAAGGAAGCCGTTATCTTTGGTCTGAAGCCGGAGACACTACAGGTCAGAGGTCACAGAGACACCAAACATCCTGGATGGCTCCAGGGTCGCTGATCTGGATCTGATCCTACTTCAGACCGTAAAGGTTATTGATCATTGATGGACTCGCTGGACGCTGAGAGCTGCGTATGAAGAACAGGAAGCAGCTCAGACTTCAGTTTGATGTTCATTCTACTGTTGTGGTTTCAGACAAATGACTCGATTAAAGAATTCCCATCTGATTTTCTAACATCGAAAAGACCTGAAAAACATCCTGATGTGACTTTAAAGACAAATGATCCAGTTTGAATCAAGTTTAACTCGACAAACACAAGTTTGAAACGGCAACTGACGCCATGAGGACCGACACGGAGAAAATTCCTGGGATTTACTCGTGTTTCACTGACAAAAACACGAAGATGAAAACACAGACTGAAGGTAATGAGCTGATAATCAGCGGTATGCTCACACACACACACACACACACACACACACACACACTCACTGGGTGAAGCAGCCCCTCCCCGTGCTACAATGGAAAACATGCGGGTTATGCGGCGCTGCTGCAGGTCATGTGCTACATTCCTGAGACTGAGCTGCTGCAGACGAACACAAACACACAGCTGCTACTTGGAACGCCACCACCAATAATCATCAATACGTCGTCATCAACACGTCATCATCAAAACGTGATCAATAATAAATGATCACTGATGTGTGTGTGTGTGTGTGTGTGTGTGTGTGTGTGTGTGTGTAGAGCTTCATGTTCAAACTCCTCCAGCTGTTTGTTCTGTCAGCTGACAGCAGGCCTCAGACCCCGCCCACCCACACTGCACCAGAGCCCCACAGGAAGTGAGGTCTCTCTCACACACACAAACACACACACACACACACACACACACACACACACACTTCCTGTCTGACCGTCTGACCTTTGCCCTCCCCTCATGTTTGCTCTGTGATGTTTGCAGGTTTTATTTTATCTGCCTTCGTGCTGATTGGCTGGGCGGTGACACCATGTGTGCAGCGGGCAGCTGCGGTGATGACATCACCATGTTAGAACAGTGTTCAGATGAGAGCAGGGCAGCATATATCAGCCTTTTAAGATGCATCGTAATATTTTACACCAACAGGACGAAGCAGTGCTCTTTGTGGCGATTCGATGGATGTTTCCTGCGTCACATCCGCCTCAGGACAATGACTGCGATTCCTGCAGACGCACTGCAGCACGTTTCAGAGGCAGCGCTTTGACAAGTGTCGCCAAAAGTCTTGTCATGTCCATTTTTACAGGTGAGGAGGGCAGGAAGTCAGATGCAGGAACAGCATTGAGATTCTTTCAAAATAAAAGACCATTTGCAGACTAAACGCTCCCCTTCTGAAACACTCCTGCTGGGGTCTGAAGGTGTGTGAAGGGTGGAATCAAACTGTGTCAGAAACATGACATCACAGTCACGCAGCCGGTGTTTTCCTGTGGTCAAAGCTCTCCTGCAGCATCGAGAACGGGCCAACAATAAAATACATGTGGAGGGTTCAAGTTAATGAAATGTCTAAATCACATGACAAAGTGAGCTGAAAACGACACGCTAAGAAATTCAATTCAGTTCAGTTTTATTTATATGGCACCAATTTACAACAACAGTTGCCTCAAGCTGCTTTATATTTTAGGGTAAAGACCCTAAAATACTGGACAGAAAACCCCAACAGTCAGACGACCACCTATGAGCAAGCACTTGGCAACAGTGGGAAGGAAAAGCTCCCTTTTAACAGGAAGAAACCTCCGGCAGAACCAGGCTCAGGG
>VUQI01026010.1:0-11362 GCA_015106735.1 Paratilapia polleni | reverse complement strand
TCTTTGAGACTTGGATGCTTCAGTCGCAATTCCTCTATAAGCATAAACAGACTGCCATTCTCTCAGTGCTGGTGGAATTGCAGAGATATGCACAGACACCCTTTGGCATCGGTGCCTAGACTCACCAGCTGTGGGAATATTGGATGCCAGCAAATAATGGTCCTCTTTAAATGAGCAGCAAAGTTCTCATTTGAGGTGGAGAGGTGGCCACAGAGTAAGTCAAAAATTTGTCCAGCAGATTTTCTGGATGGTTCAGTGACGGATTGCAAGTAGTTGCTACTTGCAACTTGAGGTTATTACACGCTCAACCTCTGGGCAACCACTTTTAATCGAAAGGTGATTGCACAGGTCGTCTAGTGGTAGGCAACCTGTCTCCAAACAATCTCAGTCTGACTTGGACTGACTGCAGTCACTGTCAGACAGATTGCCAAAGGTTTGCAAATAATTAAAATGTAATTTATAAACTCAAACAGATGAACAACACATTGCAATCAATTTGAGTTGGCCAGCACTGGTGAGTGCAACTTGTCTGCGACATGTCTCCTTGCAATAGGGGACTCCACTCAGCTGGTTGCCACTTATTTGTATTCTGGTTATATTCCTATATAAAAGCAAGGTTGCCGAGCTTCTGTCATTTTGCAGTTAAATAGCCATACTGCAGCAACTGCGTCACTATTTGTGGAGGAATTTCTGAATTCTTGTTTCAGATCTATGAGGTTCAGGCTGGACTGAATGTAAGTCGTTAATGTGAATTTCTGTGTTTATAGATGGCAACAGATTTGTGATTTATTTTTTTGATGATGATTATCACAGTTAATTGCCATATTATCACAAACGGATAATATGACCCCATTGACCCCATTCAATTGGGATCAGCCAAGTTTACCCCATTCAATTGCAAACTGATAACAGTCTGACTCTGTCATATTGCCATTTTGTAGCTCTCTCGACACACCAAAGTCATTTTGGGGATGGCACCTGACTGCTGGTGGTCACAGACCTGGTCTCCATCTTCCATTTCAAAGGCAACAAGATCACAAGTGCATTACATTTGGTCTCCAACCACGGTTTTCCTTTGTGTGATTGTAGCTTTAGATTTAGAGAAATCGCGATTAAAATTCAATCCATGCACAGTAAAAGAATGAATAAATTATTGTGCCTTTTTAAAAAAAAAAAAGATGTTTTTTTTTTTTTCACTGGGTTGCTTGACAAATGAAGAATTATAACAGCAGCTATATCCTTAAGGAAATTTTATGTTTTTAGCTTTCTAAAACCTGATCTCACCAGACATACTGTTAATATGCTGCTAAACTGTTAAAAATTGAAAAACTGAATATTTTTGAGAGGAATTTGTCCTGCAGTCATGTCAGGTTTCTTTAATGTTTTTCATTATGATCCAGAGCACACACATTTGTTCCAGTGAACACTTTTTTGATGTTGTGTGTAGAGAATGAATATATGTGTGACTATAAGCCTCTTCTGCTGCGTAGGAATAAAGCACATTTGGTTTGTTTAAACAGTATTATCTTAGAACTGGTTTGACTGCAGAGAGGGAATGGTGTCATTTGAAGCCAGTAATATATATATTGTAATAATTTGCAGCGTTCACTTGATGTGACTTAAAGTGTTGGTGATAAATGCTGCTTCCTCCTGCTCGCATATGAAAGGTGTTTCCTCTTTAATGATTTATAATGGAGGAGATGCTAAAGTCAATATTTGACTCTGGTTTCAGTGAAAATAAAAACTGTATGTGAAACCTCGAGCCCTTTTAGTCATTCCTGAAATATTGCTCTCTGCCAAGCTTTGAGGCACTAAAAGAAAACTGCATCAGAAACAATTTTCTTTTTTTTAAAAAACTATTTTCAGTTATCCTTTTAGTATGTTGCCTATATCATTTACCTGCTTAAGACTTACGTAAAAATTTAAGTCAGACTTAAAAACAATTAAAACTTAAGCATCAGGCTTATAGAAGATACTTTCCCCTCTTTTGTCCTGGATAAATATAGAAAATTGCAACATGATAGGATGGAGGCCTGACTGATATCATTTAGGCTGGATAAGATGTTTTTTAAGTTGTTGGAAACAAAAATCTTAACTCCAAATATCAACTGTGGAAAAAAATGGGTTAGGATTAAATAAAACTGATTATTGGTATAATTCTTGTAAACTGCCGGATTTGCTGGAGTCTAAAGTAGTGTCATGATTTGTCAACTTAAAAGCTTGTTGAGGAAAATTAAAGGAGACCTATTCTGCTCATTTGCAGCTTCATAATTTTATTCTTGGAGTCTACTGGAGTAGCTTTTGTTCACCGTTCAAAATAATCCTTATTTCTCTTATACTGAGCCTTGGTGTAGACCCGCAGTTCATCCACTGTATTGAAAGTTATATTAGCTCCTCCCCCGTCAATGCTACCCTCCCTTTAAGCCAAATTCTAATTGGCTGCCCCTCACATACAGCAGGTCTGAGTCTGAGCTTTTGGCTCATAGGGATTACTTGCACACACACTGACCTCAGCATTTGAAACTTTAACCATTTTTAATATAAACATCTACCATTCTAACAGTATATTTATGACAAAAATAAGGAAAACCACAATAGCTCGTGGTTTCAAATATGCAGCCTGTTTGGGATTGTGTTACATTTTCGGTTCCTTTGCATTAATTAAACTGCAGTAAAAGAAATTACAATAGTTTAAATAACTTTCAACTGTAGCATTATTTCTATTTAATGCTCCTGGAAGGAAAAACGCATCTCTCTCCAAGTTGACATGAAAACCTACAGCAGGGATCATGAGAGTTTGAGATTTAAAATGGAATAAAAAAGGTCACAAAGGTACGTTAATTAGACTGAAGAACTACAGACCAGAAGATGCAGATATATTTTAATTGAATTATAGTAATAATTAGATTTTGTAGACAAAACTGTATGCTGATTAGATCTGCAGAGGTCAGGTATTATCTGCTATATACTTTACTGTAGCTATATTTAAAAATGTATTTCCTTTCTCCACCTGCTGTTGCTTTTATTAATTATAATGTTAGAACACTTAAAAAGTAAAAAGTAGTTACTTAGTTAGGCCCATCATGGAATGTAAGATGAGCTAATAAATGCTGTGTAATGACCAAATCACTTGGCTTTAGGACCCTGGAGTCTGGGGCAGACACTCCATCTGATAATGATGCTGTGTTTTTACTCTCCTGGGGCTAGTGGCAGAACCACAAATCCAGTCAGCTGACTAGTCACATGACTGTCAATAAGCAGTGAAGGAGGGTGTAGTTTGAGGGAAAAGGGGAGAGAAGTCAAACAGAGCAAAAGGGACCAGAGTTTGATTGTTTCAAAAGAAGCTTAGTGAAGTAGATTAGAGGATGGAGGGGCTTCTCAATGAGGAGATGTTGTCACACACAAGTATATCTGATAGTTGAGAATTATTGCATCATCTTTAGCTGTGCCAGTTCCAGATGCTTGATGGCTAAATATTCAAATGTGCTAGGACAGCTAAAGGGAAATCTGCTATTCTCATTAGTCATTAGTTGTGCTCTTTATCAGTTAGAGCATTGCTATCATTCCATTATCAGTCTCCATTTCGGGGTCATTGCCTGCATGAGTTACACTGATGAAATCATTAATTTGTTGATGACAACCCTGCTGTAAATAACATTGTTACACCTGTGTTGTCATTGACATTTTCAGTTGCTTTCAGTGGTGCTGTTATTAACAATAATACTTACACTCATGCTGTCATTAATACTGTAGGCTATTTATGCTAACAATATTTTAACAATATTGTTTTCTCTATATTAAATCTATATACTATGTTTTATTTTTTTTAAATCATGGCTGTCACCAGTAGGCTATCTATAGGCTGACTGTATTACAGCCCAGGCAGTTTAAGCTGCAACTGGCATTAAACCTGTGTTGCAATTTATATTTTAGCAAGCTGTGCCCGCTGGGGCGGCTGTGGCTCAGGTGGTAGAGCGGGTTGTCTACTAATTGGAAGGTGGTTCGATCCCTGGCTCCCCTAGTCTGCATGCCGAAGTATCCTTGGGCAAGATACTGAACCCCGCATTTCCCCCGATGCATTCATCGGAGTGCATGTGTGAATGTTAGCTAAGCACTTAAGTATAGATAAAAGCGCTGTATGAATGTGTGTGTGTGTGACTGGGTGAATGTGGCATGTAGTATAAAGGCCTTGGAGTATTCAAAACTGAGTAGAAAAGCACTATATAAGTACCAGTCCATTTACCATTTAGCTTTACTACCATTGATTTTCTAAGTTATAAGCCGTCAAGGCATCAGACTGGGAGTATGCTTTGGGATTATGGGGATCGGGTCCTTTGTTATGGGCCATTCAGTCCCTGTACAGTTGTAGTGAGAGCTTGGTTCGCACTGCAGGTAATAAGCCGGGGCTGCCCTTTGTCACTGATTCAGTTCAAAATTTTTATGGACAGGATTTCTAGGCACAGCCGAGGGGTGGAGGGTGTCAGATTCAGTGGCCTCAGGATCTCGACTCTGCTTTTTGCAGGTGATGTGTTTCTGTTGGCTTCATTGAGTGATAACCTCCAGCTCGCACTGGGCCAGTTTGTAGCCAAGTGTGTGGCAGCTGGGATGAGAATTAGCACCCCCAAGTCTGAGGCCGTAGTTCTCAGTCGGAAATCAGTGGCATGCCTCCGGCAGGTTGGGAATGAGTTGCTGCCCCAAGTTTAAATATCTTGGGTCTTGTTTATGAGTGAGGGAAGGAAGGAGCAGGAGATTGACAGATGGATTGGGGCCGTGTCTGCATTGATGTGGATGCTGTACTGATCTGTTGTCATGAAGAGAGATGAGCGTGAAAGCGAAGCTGTCGATTTTACAAGTCAATCTTCGTTCTTTCCCTCACCTATGGCCATGAGCTGTGCATAGTGTCCAAAAGAATGAGAGCTATTCTTAAGTAACTTGCTGGTGGTTTAATATTTGATTTGACTGAGTAAACATTTGGGTTGCAGCTTGGCTGGCTAATGTCTAGAAAAGTGTATAGCTATAGTGCATATGTGGCATATAGAGTGGTTAGTCATATCAGGTACAATTTTATGTCAGCTTCAGTGGTAAGACATTAAGGCAGCCTGTTAGTCTGTAAGTGCCTCTGTCAGTGTTCATCATATATTAGTCACAATGCTCAAAATATGCTAAAGAACAATATGTAACAAATATGTTTTGTCTAAAGCTCTATACACAACAGTCCCAGCAGTATTCGGTTTACAAGTCCACAGCTGTTAAACGTAACCAAGTTAAACACATCACAACTATTAGAGTCATGAGACCACAATGCTCAATAGTGTCTCACTGCATTAGTCTCAATTCCAACATTCTGGTCTGATTTGTATTTGATCAGACTTCATGTGGCTGGATATAATAGAATTAAGGTCCAGCTCTTGAAAGGTTTCATTTATTTCTATCACGACAGAAAACAAAGAGCTTTGCAAATGGAATTTGATGACTGCTGGTTTCTTGAAAGACTGTCTTGTTAAAGTGTGACTTGTAAGTGGCTCATCACTTTGTTTTGTTTTTTTGTTTTTTGCTGCACTTGCAAGTAATCCCTTGTCAAATTGTGATGTCTTCTTCTTATTTGTATTTTCGTTTTTGAGGTTTATCCTTCATTATTGCAAAGAAATGTGGCAGGAAGAAAGCGCCAGACTGTGAGCAGGTGGAAATGCTTTCATGAACTGGATGTACTGTTAGCCGGATCACTGTTGTGTTAAAGCCACTATAAACAGTACAGCCAAACATATTGATGCTGATGAAAATGTCACAGGTTTTTACTGCGCTACTGTAAACACAATCTGTCCAATCACTTATGTGTAGATATTAACACAAGAGATGGATAGGCGTATTATTGGCTCTCTTAAGGATCTGTTTTATCTGTAATTTCAGAATCCAAAGCAGAAATTTATCACCTCCAGTTGTGAGCTGATTCAATGCCTTGGTTCAGACTGAATTATCTCAATAGCTGTTAGTTGGATTACCATGAAGTCTGAGAATTAGGGTGTAGCTCTTTCTGATGCTGAAATGGAAATTGTGAAGCGGTTCCAACTTCCCTTGTCAGGACAGGACATAGAGACATTATAAAAGTTAACTACAGCAGCTCTGTATGTAAACACAGACACAGCAGCAGGATTATGTGACAGGCATGGCATAGAAAACGTGTCTCTGTCGCTAAATGCAGGGATAAATTGGTGTAGTGAAAGACACTATTTGACTGATAGTCTCTTCAGCCATATTTTAAAGAGTGAAAAGAGCATGTGTGTAAATAAATGAATGATAGCTTTAATAAGGTGCATTATATAATAATAATGATAATTAACGGTGTGCTTATATTGCCAGTGCTTAATTGGTTGCATTCTAGTATGGTGAAAGTTGTAATGTTTGATGCTGTAACCCCCAAGCCTGACCCTAACCCTCTAAGGCATCAGTCACACATGCATAGAGCCCCTGGCAACCTCTGGTCGCTAGGGAAAAATGTGTATTCCCCAACTGGTTGGTGAGTGGTTGCTGGAGGTTGCTGGCTGTCGCTAGGTGAAATCAGTTGCAAAGAGGGTGAGCTTTGCTCACTAGTAGGTTACTGCGGTCACCCATAGTTTACATGGAAGACACTGACTTGTCTGCAAACATTGGCCATTTTACTCTCCAAACTGTGTTGGTTGCAGCAGTAAGGCAAAACTTTTACTTTGAAGGTGATCATTCTCCGTGTCTGGTTTACATCACACTATTCAGTTTCACTAACTTATTGAGTAGTTTGCAAGTGTTTGCAGACAAGTCGGCGTCTTCCTTGCAAACTACTGGTAACCGCGGCAACCAGCTAGTGATCAAAGCAATTGCAAGGGGGCTTTCGGTACAACGCCGTATACCTCAATTTCATGCTAGCGACTGCCAGAAACCACTTGCCAAGTGGTTGCAGAATACACACTTTTCCCTGGCAACTGGTGGTTACCAGGGGCTCACTGACCAGTCTCTAGGACTGCATGAATGGGGCTTTAGCAATCGATTTCACAGTGACTGCTAGTGACCTCCAGCAACCACTTGCAGATAGTCGGATAATACACATTTTTCCCTTATGACCGGTGGTTGCCAGATGGCCACCAACTGGTCTCTAGGCCTGTCAGACTGAGGCCTAAGTCATCATTAATGATAACCCTAGCCTTAGGTTTTGGAGAAAGTTAAAAAGGACTTCTTTGGGGGGAAAAAAATATGCCTGTCAATTAGAATGTTTCTTTTTCTTGTCCCCTGATTGCTTGGGACTTGAACTATTGAAAAAAATAAAATTAAACTGTATATTCTGATTGCATAGGTCAGTGGATCTTGGCTGTGGTTTTACATTTTCTTAATCATCTCCTGTATTAAAAAAAAATAAAAAATAGTATGAACCAAAAAATGTGCCTTGAATTGAGCTATGAAATGAACAGTAGATTTGGAGAATTGTTACACCCCTACACATGATACATCCTACTGCCTTCAGTGATCCTCTGATGGTTTTTTAAGCTAAGTTTTCATTCATATTATAAATTATCATATATGTAACATAGGGGCAGCAGTGGCTGAGGAGGTAGAGTGGGTTGTCTGATAACTGGAGGGTTGGTGGCTCGAACCCCACTCCACCCCAGTCATTCTGCTGTTGTGTCCTTGGGCAAGAGATTTTACCCACCACGCCTCCAACACTGGTGTATGAATGTGAATGAATGTTTGGTGGTAGTTGGAGAGGCCATTGGCGCTGATTGGCAGCCACGTTTCCGTCAGTCTGCCCCAGGGCAGCTGTGGCTACAGATGTAGCTTACCACCACCAGTGTGAGACTGTGGAGTACTGTACTGTACTCTTCTTAATTTGTTTTGTTTATTCCTCTTAAAATATAAGAACTGATAAGAGTACAGTTAAAGATATCTATTAGTATTATTGGTAAAGGTAAAATCATAACAGTTTCCACCCTTATATATACTTCTCTCAGTCTTTGTGGGGATAAAATCTTGTTTGTTTGCACAGTTCACTGCTGTAGCCATAATTTCAAGTGGTTTTTGTGATGAAAAGCAGCACTCTCCAGGCCTCTTGGCTACATTCATGCTTTTGATCTTTCTGCTGTGCCATCCCAGATGTGCCTCACTGTTTTGCTAAGTGGGTCTGATTTGCTGAAAGGTTTTGAACAATGTGAGACATAAACCGGGAGGATGCCTGAGCAAATTGAATAATCAAGGGTCAATCTTCATCCATGTTAGCGGTTATTGATCGCTTGGCTCTGGAGAATAGATTGCTAATGACAGCACAGGCTTTCAACAGAGTCCACAGAACAGATGGGAAACAAATTAGTCTGATCTGCTTAAGATGATTCAGAGGCCACAACAGTCAAATGTAAAGGTCTCTGACAAAAGTCTGCTGGCTTTTCATTAATAATAGATTACTGGGAAACAAACATTTGTATATTATTTTGAGAGGATAGCAGTAAAATACGTGACTTGTGGACCTCCAAACTTAATGCTTTGCTTTTGTTTTGTTTGTTTGTTTGGGGTTTTTTTTGGTACTGAGCAAAATGTGTCTTTATCATTGTTTATCTGTCAAGTACTGACAACTGGCATAAGTAAGCCAATTGTCAGTTATCTTACTTGGTTTTTAAAACAACACTAATAGCAGATGTCATTATTTCTGTTGTATACCATCATCTTATCTTCATAATACCCCATTTTTGGTTTTGTTTGATCTAGGTTGTTTTAAAATGCAGAAGGGATTCATAGGAAACAATGTATGGACATACTTAGTAGTTTCTGTAATTTCATTGTTTAAATAGAAGCCTCCCTCCTAAATGACTTCTCTTCTGCAGTCATATCACAGCTGTATCGTTCCTAATGAAAATTGGACATGAAAATGCATTAAATACAGTGAAATGGCAAACCTAAGGGTTGCTTTTGTTGTGATACATTTGTTGAAAAGCTCTTCATATTTGTTTTTCTTCTGTCATATTTTTATACTGTTGTTGCTCAATGCTGCTCCCAATGTTTAAGTCATGAAGTCTTGTACTAACAAGATTCATATACAATCACCACTAATACCCACAGATGTAGTCAAATTAAACAAGACTGAAATCTATTTGCATGGGTCATTTCTAAACAAAATGTACTGTATTTCTTTGGTATTAGCACTGTTTGAAGAGTTTCAAGATTTAAAAAAAAGGTAATCTAATAATGATTAGATGTCACATTTTAATTCTCATCCATCCATCCACCCATCCATCATCTTAAGCTTATCCAAAGTCGGGTCACAGTGGCAGCAGGCTAAGCAAGGTATTCTAGATGTCCTCTCCAGCAACACTTCCCAGTTCTGGGGAATCCTGGGGCATCCCAAGGTTTTCACAGTCCAGATGAAATACATAATCTTGCCAGCAGGTTTTGAATCTACCCCAGAGTCTCCTCACAGCTAGATGTGGCCAGAAAAGCTCCAAAGTGAGGTACCCAGGAGGCCCCTGCCTTCATCTGCCACCCCATCACAATGCTCCCAAGCCCAAATTCTCATCTGAAGTACTGAAAACATTTAGGTTTTGACCTAATTTTTAAATCTTAGATACTGTAACTAATTTAGATTGACCACAAATTTAGGTTTAGATCACACATAGCAAAGTTTAGCAAATGAAAACTGCTCTGCCAATGGAAAACATTATGTTTATGGTTTGGGAGTTTAAATTGTTAAATTTAAATGTCTCTGTGATATTAGAAGACAAACTACGTATCCCAGGCAATAATTAGATATAGACATTTTCTACGCGCCTCTTATGGCCTTTACTGATGGTGTTACCTCTAGCATGTGTGTTATGGCATTTGGGCAACATCTGGCTCTCATAGTATTTGCCATAATCTATGTTGAGCTCAGCTCAAAATTTTTGGGCCATGTCTAGCCCACAGAGCACTTGCCACTGCCCAAAACGGAGCCGAAAGTAGCCCAGATCTCTTGCGTGCTTATTATCTTGTGTCTATTGTGTAAAGGTCTAGTAACAGGAGAAAGTGGTACAGTGAAATTAATTTGCATCCCTGAGAACAAACAGCTAGCTTGCTATCCTGCCAGACTAATATATTTGTTTTCTGTTCATCAAATTCAGTAAAGCTCAGCAAACTCACTATTTACATACTAGTTAGCAGGTAGCTAAGCATGTTCAGTAATTGGGCAGTTGGGTACATGCCTATTCAGAAGACTATTCTGTCATATTTTATCAGGAGGAAGAAGTATTCAAACCTCTGCCTCTGTCTCCTCCTTTATGAAGCATTTAATCAGACAGGGTAGGGTTACAGAAACCTAACATGGCTAATGAGCTACAAATAGTTTTCCAAAGGCTTGTTATTTTTTAACGTAATTTACAAAAAAATGTCTTGATTTGCTTAATCTCTGTGAGCAAAGACAAGGTAAGAGAAAGATGTATTCTGTTTGTTTTTCATTTTGCATGAAAAGACACTACATGTATTAACAAAACATTAAGGATGTTTCAAGTTTAGTGAGCATTTTCATTGAAGAACAGCAGATGAATCCTGATGGTGTTAATAAATAATTAACCCAGTAAAAGGCTGTCATCAGTGCCCTCCTGCTTTTAGTAGTATAGTGAAAAATTTTGCAAAGCCTCCATAGGCTTTCCTGGGATATTTCTCTGTAAAAGCTGATGTTGTTAGATCTAAAATTTTAACAATAAGAGATTATGCTGAAACCTTTAACTGATGTGTTGTTTTTGGTTTCACCTCCTCCTCGATAAACAGTTTGTCTCTTGTCATTTAAACTGTGAACGCTCGCATGCTGCTATGTAGCTCTAAACCCGACACAAAATCTGATGTTTTGCTCAGAGCCATCTGGTCCTGTGAGAGTAAATCTAATTTGGAAATCCAACTTGGGTTTGGATTTTTAGATGACATCTAACCAGATACTTACTCTGGATGGCATTACTTTTGCCTCCAGTGACACTGTGAGGAATCTTGGAGTCATTTTTGACCAGGATATGTCTTTCAACGCGCATATTAAACAAATATGTAGGACTGCTTTCTTGCATTTGCGTAATATCTCTAAAATTAGAGGCATCCTGTCTCAGAGTGATGCTGAAAAACTAGTTCATGCATTTATTACTTCTAGGCTGGACTATTGTAATTCATTATTATCAAGTTGTTCTAAAAGCTCCCTGAAAAGCCTTCAGTTAATCCAGAATGCTGCAGCGAGAGTACTGACAGGGACTAGAAAGAGAGACCATATTTCTCCCATATTAGCTTCTCTTCATTGGCTACCAGTTAAATCCAGAATTGAATTTAAAATCCTTCTCCTCACATACAAAGTCTTAAAAAATCAGGCCCCATCATATCTTAAAGACCTCATAGTACC
>VUQI01026008.1:0-10627 GCA_015106735.1 Paratilapia polleni | reverse complement strand
TCTCTGAACCATCCCTTAGTTAAGCTGCAATAGGCTTAGGCTGCTGGGGACTTCCCATGATGCACTGAGCACTTCCTCTTCCTCACTTCCTTTCACTCTCCATGTGTTTATACACCACTTGCATTTAATCATTAGCTATTATTAACTCTGTCTCTCTCCCATAGGTATGCCTTTTTTGTCCTGTCTCCCTCTGCTCTCTTCTGTTTCTCCTCACCCCCAACCTGTCGCGGCAGATGGCTGCCCCTCCCTGAGCCTGGTTCTGTCGGAGGTTTCTTCCTGTTAAAAGGGAGTTTTTCCTTCCCACTGTTGCCAAGTGCCTGCTCATAGGGGGTCGTCTGATTGTTAGGGTTTTCTGTCTAATATCGTAGGGTCTTTACCCTAATATATAAAGCGCCTTGAGGTGACTGTTGTTGTGATTTGGCGCTATATAAATAAAATTGAATTGAATTGAATTGAATTGAATTGAATTGAAGTAACGCCAGGCTGCAGCACACAAAAAATAACTAACTCAACAGTATTATGCATTAATCTGCCTATGAGACATGATTACTCATTAACTGAAGGTGCTGGAATGCTATTGCAGATCATTCTGGCCCACTTTAACATCCAGTTAAAGTGGGCCGTAAAGTGGGTCATAAAACTAGATTTTTGGTCCTTCACAAGAGAATGGCTACAGTATGGAGGGCTGAAGACCTGTGATAGATAAAATTCTGTTGTGGAAATTTTAAATGAATCAATCCAAACAATATAAAGTAAATCTGACTTCTGAGGCCCCTGACAGTTGCCCACTTAGCCAGGTTGGTGATCCAGCCTTGAAATCTTACCTAATTCATTTTGAAGTCTATAAGACTATAAGAGTGATGAACAGTATTCAGCATCTTCACCTCACCTGCACAGACTTGCATATACAGTCATGGTAAAACTGTAGTACAGTTTATTTAAAAATAACAACCAACCCTCCTATGACAATGCTATGGCAATGGTTTGCTTGGGGGGGCAGCTTAACATATAAAATGTTGGTATGAATTTGTACATCGGCGCACCATATTTTCCAAATACAGATTTTTGATTGGGAGATTCTGATTGCCGGACTGGATCTGATTCTCTCAGCTGATGGTTTTACTGGAATACACGACTTGTTCTGGATCCACTAAATCACAGTGCGCCCAAATGAACATTTTAGCATTAAGAACTGTTATAACAGTTCTTAAAAAAAAATGTAATGTTTGACTGACACGAACACACCCCTGTGTGAGTTGACTTTGATTATGATATAAAGTAAACAGGTTTTATGTTTTGCTGCACATTTATAATGGTGACAGCCTAGTTTGTTCTGTTAACAAAACATACACTAATACATTGCACATTTATTTTAATGATCAATTACACTATTACAATATATTGTTTTCACTTAATAAAATACTTTTTTTAAAAACATCTTCTTATACTCTATCACATGCAAGTGAAATTGAATGAAATCTGAATAGAACTGCTCCTTCAAAAAAGCAAATTGTTTAATTGTGTGGTTTAAAAAATTGTGTAGGGTTGATGGGAGCTGTGTGACACATACTCAAAATTTCCTGTTTTTTGTGACCGAGGCCAGCAAACATGGTTGAAACATACATGTTACCTCTCCAGTCAAAACTGGTCATGGTACCACTGCAACAACAAATGGACAAATGTTGATGTTTCTACATAAAACAATGAGTTAGTCAAATTGTCTCTTACAAGGCAATAAAAAAATGTTCATATTATTGCAATAAAGAAAGCAAATGCATGTATAATACTCTCCCATGGCAGGTTGGGAAGAGTATTATAGTTTCACAAGTTCTGTACTCTTACCAATAATTTTTTTGGTTCATTTTGTTCTAATTGATAACAGGATAATATAAGCAGTTCTTGTACACAAACTTCCTCTGGCTAGGAACAGGAAGGACGTTGAGTAGACGTCGAGGTAAAGTGACTGATGCCAGCACAACTTTCAAGACTTAAAGATTAAACCAAGACTAAATGACTAGAACTGACAGTCAGTTAACAGTTATTGTGAATTGAAATATTTGCTGGAATCGGTTTTCAATCAGCCTTTAAGCAGGGTGAATGACTTGGAATTTACACTGCATTCTGATTGTTCTTTTCACATTATAAACAATCTTTGGCTGAGTGTAGACAGCTGTGTTGTGCAGAAGCCTCCTTCACAAAGACCTGATGACAACAACAGAGTTTTATTTTGTACTGTATTCAGTTTGAGCCATGGAGTTAGCAGCCAAAATGCTGCAGTTTATCAGCTTAACTTGCACTGGCTGAATGTTAAAAGTTTTACACTGAGAAAACTGCTTGCACTGATGCCCAACAAATTTGTCCCATTTGCACACTTTTCATCTCCATTTGCAATCAAAATGTTAGCCTAATAGCATAGGCTACTATTGCCATTGCAATTAGACTAATTGTGCAGCACTAGTATTAAAAAAAAAAAAAAAGCCTGTTTAAGGTTAAAAGATCTTTATTGTTTTTTGCTCAGTTCGGGTAATGGAACACTCACGGTTAAAGGAAACATAAGCATTCAGCTTGGAATGAAAAACAAATAGTGTTCTCCATGTTTAAAGACCAGCGATTTGTTGACTCATTCATCAACCCCAACCTCCTCTCTACATCAACTTTTTTGGTTCTCATTTGCTGAAGTTGAATGCTTAACAGTAAAACCAATTACCAATCAGCTTCTGCATTACAGTCTCAAAAAACACAAATTAGCTGCAGTGGGCTCCACAAGCTGTGCAGCTTATGACATCTTCTACATCCACATGTGTTGAGTAAGGAGTTGATTATACCAGATCAATGTTGAGTCATTCCATAAGATCAACCAAATCGGGTTCCCACCTGACCCCCTATGAGTCAGCTGGGTTTTTTTGCACAATAACTTGGGTATATTTAATGGAGGCATGGAAAACTTTACCTTCGTGCTATGAATATTTTCCAAGTTACAGGCTCTCAAAGTCCATCAGGGTGGTTCAGAATCAACAGGGATCACATCCTGAGTCACACAAGTCACACAAGCCTATAATCACTCAGTTCTTTGTTACAGCCAGTGATTTTGATGCCAACAGGATAAGGTTGACAGAATGTTTTAAATGTCCAGTGCTTACTTACTCAGTAATACCGTGGTTTTAATTACTTGAGTAATAAGAATCAATACATGTCTTGCATGCTCAGTAACCCAGGTAAGGAAATCCCAGAAAGTCGTTCTGTTCATCTGGACGCAGAAACGTGAGTGATCAAACGTTTCTGTGTCCAAATAATCACGGCTAGAACTTTCCTATGCTATAACTTATTTGAACCAACCATCTATCCCACATGGCGATATGACCCTTTAAATTTACCCAAAATGCACTTTTTGGAATTTTCTCCAGTGAATTATAGGAAACCAGATCAAACCCAAGGTTTTGTTTTAGATTGTGAGATTTGGACCTGTAATTACATATAATTTTAAAACACTTGAAGGGACTGCTTTATAATAAAACATAAAATGAGTCTTAATCAGCTTCTGCACAAACTATCTGGAGTCGTTTTTAGGGGGAGAACAATCTAAAAGAACACAAATTAGCTTCAAAGGCTTCACAATTACCTCATGTGTCAAGTATGAAATTTATAGGTGATTATACCAGATCAATGCTAAAAATGCAGAGTGTCACTGCATTAATCCAGGAGGTTTACAAGAACTGCTGGATTGTTTCTTTACAGCATGGTAAAATGAAGAGGAGTAAAATGTGTGAGTGTTCCTGAGGCTTTTCACTCCAGGCTAAAGAAGACTGCCAGCCGCTTTCGTCCTCGAAATAATCATAATATTCAGCTTTTTAAAAAAAATTTCATCTGAACTAATTAGAGTGATGAAATCTGTAGTAATATCCTCCTTTTAAGATGTTCCAGGCATTGTGAAGCTTTTGGCAAAAAGGAAATCAGTGATAGAAGAAGCTGCTGATGATGAAAAGGCAAAGAGGGAGGGGGTAAGACAGCTGGCAGGGTTCACAGAGCAGAGCAAGGCTGCAGGAGAGTCCAAAACCAGATGAAAACCAGCCCGAGTTTAATGATGACTATGACCTGGTCAAACCGCATGCAGTAAACAATGTAACTGTAATATATTGTACAACAATCTTACATTGAAAAAGTTTATTTAGTTCACTTGTCAGAGAGAAGTTGTTTAGTGGGGATGTTTTTGTCCATCCTGTTTACATGTACAGATGGAATAACTCCACAAAGAAAGACAGCAAATAAAAATATATTTGAGATGGACTGGCATACTGGGCTGTTGGTCCCCCTTTTTAAAAAGGAGTACTGGAAGGTGTGCTCCAACTTCAGGAGTATCCTCCATTGGGTACATTGTTACGACCTATTCTGTCCTTGTACGACTGCAGTGAGAGCTTGGTTTGCATTGCCGGCAATAAGTTGATGAGCGTTGGCGGGTTGATGGTGAGCGTTAGACTTTGACAGGGCTGCTGTTTGTCACCGATTCTGTTCTTAACTTTTACGGACAGAATTTGTTGGCACAGCCAAGGGGTGGAAGGTCTCCGGTTCGGTGTCCAAGGGATCTTGTCTCTGTTCCTCCAGCTCGCTTTGGGGAAATTTGGAGCCAATCCAGTCCAATATACTGTATATACATGGTACATATAACATGCTATATTCATACATCACTTTGATAAATTGCCCCCCACCTCCCCCGAGTATGTCCCACAGTGAAAGCCATGTTTTGCTGGCTGTAATATATTAACCTTAAAAACTCCTATCATTGCTCCCCTTTATTGGAAGTTTTAGATAACAAACTGCAGTGACATGTTTTGTGTCTTTGTGGTCGTGCATATATATTTACATGAACACTTTTGCAGTTAAATCAAGTGGAAAACTGCCATTTGTTGAGTGACGGTGGAAAGATAGTAACAAATTAAAGGAAATTCTATTTCTGTGCAAATTTTACACTTTGCAAAGGCATCCAGTGGGCCGGATCGGATCATTTGGTGGGTTCTGGCCCCTGGGCTGTATGTTTGACACCACTGCTCTATAGCATTTTTGAGGCCCTTTAACTTTACTAGAATTGTCTAATATCCAGCCTGAGATACAGTCACAGCAAGAAATATTTTTACTGCAGAAGTAGGACCTTTACTTTGGGTGCTTATATTTTACTGATAATACTGATAATATGTGTAAACAGCCACATGTATATTTATCCCATTATGGCATAGTCATAAACTTTCACATGGTTAACACAGTGTATAAGAACCCAGCTGTCCTGCAGCTGAAACAGTCCCCTCTGCTTGCTACTTTGCAGTTTGTTTAGTACTTGGACTTGACGTGAGTTTTGCTTTGACAGCGCTCACTTCAAGACTTCAAGCAGCCTGCCCGGGTCTCAGCCTCCAGGGAGGGCAGCCGAGCTCTCCACAGCGCCGCCCTCCCTCTCTCTCAGCCCGGATTCTTCTCCTCTAAACAGCGCTCATAGCAGCGACCTGACAGCCGCTCAGCAGCCGCGCTTCTCCCGCTGTTCAAACACACGGCTCCACCGGCTGTTCGGTGGGTGTTTCACCCCCAGTTTATCTTTTTAGAAATAGCCACTGACCATAGGGGGAGATTTTGTTCGTTTCGGGGAGTTTTTTTGATTCATGGATGGAGTCGTCCCCGCAGGATTCAGCGAGCGAGGCGAGCAGGAGCGGCTCTGAGCCCGCTACATCAGCGAGCCTGGAGACTCCGCACCTCACGCCGGCCACAACACACAGCAGCTCCCGCTCCAGCTCCTCCGGGTCCGCCTGCGGGAAAGGTAGGACTGGTGATTCTTAAATGGTTGTTTTTTGAACCATATCCGTCATAACTGTGAGCGTGTTTAAGTGGTGTTGAGCTGCAGCAGCAACTTCAAACGGTTTGTGGAGCAGTTTGATGTGTTGGGGCGCAGACATCCACTGATTTGTGCACATAAAGCACCTCCGCGCACACTCGTCCAGCGGCTCCGTGACAGCTGAAAACATCACTCTGAGCAACGGACGTCACTTAAACTGGAGAGAGGGGTATGTTCAGCTGGGGGCATGTTTCTAACTCAACCCCCTTAAGTTTAGTTAATTAATTCAATAAAATAATTCACTTAAAAAGTGAAGTTGAATGAATTTAACGCCCTTCCTATCTGAGCGTTTTCCCAGATTTACTCAAGGCTCTTTTGTTCCAGTGAAAGTAAATCTTCATTTTAACTGAGAATTTTAAAGACAAAAGTGTTCTTCTTACTTTGTGTCAACAGTTTGTGCGTCCCTTTCCTGTTTCAACATGACAACAAACACCTAGTTCCATAAAGTTCCATGTTTTTTTCCCAGATCTGCTGTCACAGAAATTGTTGACTCATAATTGGAACATAGTGATTTGTGGATCAATAGAAAATGGACCGGAAACTATTTTGATAAAATACCTTAGTACAAAAATGTGTCACTCACATTTGACTCTGGGAAATTATGAGATGCGATGTGTCTCTTCGTCATGAAGTTTTATTGACAAGTGATTTGTGAGATAACATCACAGTAAATTCAACAAAAGACTGAAACCAAATGAGTGGAGGTTGTTAACACATTTAAAAATAACCAAAAAGAAATGTAAATGAATAAGAAAGAGAATCAAAATAACCACAGAGAAATGACCACACAAAGACTCATAAAAACCACAGATAGTAAATCAATCAATCAATCAACCAATCAATCAATCAGTCACAGGGATTCAAAACAAACACAGAGACACTTAGAACAACCATGAGGAGACTCAAAACAATCATTAAGAGTTTCAAACCAACTACAAAGAGATTTAAATCAAAAAGAGACAATCAGTCAATCAGAGACTCAAAGCAACCACAAAGAGGTTTGGAACAACTACAGACTTGAAGCACTTAAAACTACTACAAAGAGTAGTAACAACTACAAAGAGACTCAAAACAACCACAGAGATTCAAAATGATTCCAAAGAAAAGAAATAAAAAAGATTCAAAATGTCAGCAAGAAAAACATTTGGAGTATACTTCAGTCTGGACATTTGGTTTTGAATGTTTGGTCAGCAAAGCAAGACATTTAAAGATGCCCTCTGGGCCTTTGAGAGCTTACGATGGAAAATTTTCTCACTGTTTTTTTTTCTTTTTTTGACATTAGGCAAACTAAAACGATTAATCACAAAAATATTGGATAATTTGTTGCAGCAATATTCTGCTATTTATATTGATTAAAAGGTATAAAAGCTATTATTTATTTGATAGTCACTTAAACGCAGAGCCACACTCTCACACACATGCAGTAATTAATACCAGTGAGTGGAGTCATATGTCCCCTGTGAGCAGCTCTCGGGCCTGACGGCAGATTTTCCTGCTGCTCATTATTGGTATGCAGACTGGAGAGAGAGGGAGAGAGGCGGTCAGATCGAACTTCATTGAGTTTCTCAGAGCAGAGTCAGTTACATAACAGCTGTTCGAGGAGAAGGAAAAAAAATCACAGTGAGTGTTTGAGCTGTGTTGAAACGGAGACGAGCAGATAGTGCGACTGCCTCTGAGATGTTCATTCAAAGCAGAGAGCCATGAGGAGCTGGGACCAGAGTAAATAATGAAAGATAAATGAAGCCAAACTTCGAGGGAGAGATCGCTGGGTCAGATGCTGTGTTCAAGTCCAACTTGTAAAAACCTAGAGGCCTATGGGGTGTATGAAATAAGCTAATGGCGATGTTACTAAGGATTATAGAGAAAAAAAAAATGATACATGCAGTCTGTAAGTCTTGCAGGAGGGGCTGCTGAGATGCAGACAGAATCAGATTCTTCTGTGTGCTAAAGGTGTTTTATGTGGCATCACAGCAAGACTCTAAAGAAACTGGTCATTTCTAGCAGAATAGTGACAGTTCATTTTGGTGCTGAAAATAAAATTTGGTGCTAAAAGTCAAGCCTGACACCAGGAGCTTGATTTCAAAATATTTTCCATTCTGGCCTGCCGTCCAATTGAAATGAATAGTCGATTTCAGAAGAAAATTCAGCAACCTGGGCAGTGCTCTGTCTCCTGAGCAGCACATACTGCATATCTGGATTTCCACAAAAAATAAAAATAAAAATTTAGACACAGTGTTGCTGGTGGGTTAATGCAGCCTTCTCCACCCACAGTACTGTGTGTGTCAAAGTCAGAACAGCTGTGTGGTGTAGGCCTTGGTGAAGCTTAGCCTTTGCTGCTGGATAGGACAGTGAAGCAGACAGGAAAGGAGGGAGAGAAAGCAGAGGAAACGACATGCAGGAAATGCATCTCTGTGGTGTCCTTGCGGCGTATGGGTCTCCAACCTGGTGAACTTAACCGGCACTTGGTTTAAGATGTTTAAAAAAATATTTAAAAAATGCAAAATTCCCTTAGCTTCCCTTGCTTAGACCTGACTGAGTGTCAATGAAAGCCTGGAACAATTCACTAATAACCATGGAGTAATGATGGCAGACTTGGCTATTACGTTTGGGTTTTACAGTCTCAGCCCCTTTCAACAATACTTTGGCTTTTGGTCATTAGACTGACACCTTGACTCTTCTGTGCTCGCTGAATAGATATTGAACAGGCCTTTAAAAAATTGGCTAGTGACAAAAGCTGCATGCAGCACAGGTCCCTGATGATTTGATTATTTTCTGTTGAGTGTTGGAAAAAAAAGATCATTGTTCCATGCTTTTCACTGCAAAGCTCCATCAGGTGTTCATATGTCTCTTCTGTGTAACTTCACGTAATTATTTTATGTGTTTACTTTGTAATGTGTAGGCACGTAGATCTTTTAAAAGACATCTTTATGTGAAATAAATGTATCGACACAAGGAGTTATGCCTCTCATTCTATTGGTTTGTCCTCTTGTGGGCCTAATGCAATATTCAAATGGTTCGATTCTGTTGGAAAAATCAAACATGATTTTGTCAGCACTGGTACAGACTGAAGGTTGCTGGGTACAGTCCAACTTGATGTCGGATGTCTGTCTCTGCCACTTGCTTGGAGATGAGAACCGGTTTTGCCTCTAATGAGCCTAACACTGTACACCATTGCTGTCATGGGTTAAGGGGCAACTTCCAAACCACCAGTACATCTGTTTTTCTTTGCCATTTCTTTGTCAGTTGGTTCTGTGCTCTTGAACACAATATATAACACAATGGACTCAGTGATGAACCAATTAGATTTTGGTGGTAGAAGTTAAAGGTCACCATCAACTCACAAAATACAGTAATTGTGTCAAAAATTGTGTTGCAAAAATTATTAAGTGATGCCATTTTATACCCAAAAAGTCCAAAGGTCAACTGTGAAAGTATTGTTTGGATTGTTTGTTGTAGGGTCTTTACCCTAAAATATAAAGCACCTTGAGGTGACTGTCGTTGTGATTTGGCGCTATATGAATAAAACTGAATTGATTTGAATTGAATTGTTTTTTTTTTTTGTTTTTTTTTGGTCTGTTATTCAACACCTTAAGTCAAGAACAGAAGGAACCTGCTGCTGCTTTGCAGCTGTTAGCTCCCTCCATGCTATGTTAACTCCATCTGTCAATTTTCTAAATTGCTTATCCAGTTCAGGGTTGCTTATCCCAACTGTAATTGGGCAAGAGGCAGGATACACCCTGGACATGTCGCCAATTTATCTCAAGGCTAACACAGAGTTACACCTACAGCCAATTTAGAACGAACAGCTAACCTAACATGCATCTAACATGCATCTCTTTGTGGAAGGAAGCTGAAGTACCCCACATATGCACAGGGAGAACATGCAAACTCCACACAGAAAGGCCCCCATCCTTCAAAGGTGTTCACGCCACAATGCAAGGAAGACTTACAGTTGTAAGTTGTAATATTATAAAATAATAAAGTACAAAATTGAGCCTGGGTGTTCTAAAAGTCACTTGAAGTTTTACTTTAAAGTTAACTAACAAAATAAAGAGTTAAATGTGTCCCTGGCTGTGGAGGAATCTGACCTTTGACTCCAGACCTGCTGGTAAACATTTTTACTCTGTGTTAACAGACACAACTGCCCTGCAGCGCATTTAAATGAACATGACTGAGGTGTGATGGTTAATTTGTGCAGCTACAGTTAAAAGTGTCAGAGTGTTGTTGCACTGACTGACAAGTCTGACACCAAGTGCCACCTTCCACTGGAAGATGTGAAGATTTGCAGGTTTAAAACCTTTTATTTCCTTTTACTTGTGTTGATGCCGATATAGGGTTCATGTCTGGCCTTCAGTCTCTTGAATTTTTTTTATTAATAGTCAATGGTAACCTAAATATAAATAGATTACAAAAAATCTGGTTGTAGAGCATTTTTCTACTGAGGTCCCTCTAGTACTGGATTAGAGTGCTGCAGGAAGGACCCCTAAAATCTAGACACTGTGCAAAAGTCTTGTGCCACCCCTTTCTTTATATTTTGCTAAGGAAATGGGTGCAGTGATTTATTGAAACGTGCAAACATACATGGAAATACAGTATATAAGGCAAAAACTGAATTTGTACAATTCTAATGACCTTGAAAATCAATATTTGGTATGACCACCTTTATTCTTCAACACAGCCTGAACTCTCTTAGGCAAGCTTTCTTGTCATTTCTGTAAGTAGTCTTCAGGAATAGTTCTTCAGGCTTCTTGAAGG
>VUQI01026007.1:0-13850 GCA_015106735.1 Paratilapia polleni | reverse complement strand
AAAAAAAAAGTAAATAAAAAAAAAAAAAGAAAAAGAGAAAAAAGAAAAAAACCAAAAAAAAAAAAAAAAAAAAAGAAGGTGACTGAAAGAGACAGTGGCCACACAAGTCTGCTGAAACTACAGTACCTTCCTGGCAAAGCAGCCTTTTAGAAAATGAAATTCATATTTGGAGAGTGACGGTGGAGTCACCACAAACTTACTGTAACTCTGAGAACAAATTTCAGTAGTGGAGGGGGGAGACAGGAGTAAGATGACTGTCTAATTCTTTAGTTTAAAATCTGGTACACAGGAGCCCTCAGAGCCAACAAAGGGGGGGAAAAAACAGGTAATGTTTGAATTAAAAGCAGCAATTGTATATCATCCATGGCACTTTTCACCCGCACAAAGCGGGCAACTTCTCCATATTGAGTCAAACAATGAAAAAAATTCCACTCTGTTCTTTTTCCCCCTTAAATCAAGAGAGCCGATGCCAACATCTGCAGGTTCTCAGGGACTGTTAAAACAAGGGCCGAAATGTCCTAATAACAATTACG
Source organism: Paratilapia polleni (assembly GCA_015106735.1). Classification (NCBI taxonomy): domain Eukaryota; kingdom Metazoa; phylum Chordata; class Actinopteri; order Cichliformes; family Cichlidae; genus Paratilapia; species Paratilapia polleni. The sequence goes on along the minus strand of VUQI01026007.1, from coordinate 13,317 downwards.
CCGTTACAGGGGTTTAAAAAAGAATATATCTCAAGCCATCCTCTGTTGCACTGCTGCCCTGCTGGTGAGAAAGCTCTCAGCACAATGACACATTGAAAATAAGCAGATGTAAAAAATTAAACAAATCCAGAGGGGGAATAATCTTCAATTGGCTGCTTGGTACTAAAAGATGAAAAATGTATAGTTTATATAAACACCTAACTGAATTTTAGCCATGCCAATTAAGGAGCGAGAGAGTAAAGAGGTGGGGAAAGCACAAGCAGCCTGACACGTATTCACCCTTTTTCAATTTTCTTTTATTTAGCTGAGGGCATGTTTTACAAACTGCTCTATGAAGACACTCTGGTATAAATGGAAAAAGTGAGTTTCCATTTCACAAATATGTAGGTAAACTGTGTTTCTCTTAAACATCCTGAAGTTGTGCATCTTGCAAGTGGCCTGATTTTCCAGATCTGGCCATAATTTGTATAAAGTTGCTCTTTTTTGCCTGCCTTATCCTGTTTTAAACAAAATGATGTCATTGCCCTTAAAAAGCTGTTTAAAGACACTGTACAGAACCAGGCTGTAGACTCTTTACGGACAGCGTGTGGAGTCTTCGGAATATAAACTGAACCATGAATGAAGCGTTTATCTGCATTTATCTATATTTCACATTCTTCAACAGCAAGTAAGCAGTGTGCGTTTTTTTTTTTTTTTTGTGGAACCGTATTTGCATATTTGTTTCGGTGTTTGTGCATGTGCCTTTGTGGGTTTATTGTGGGGTATATGTGTGTAGGTGGAAGAGGAGCTGTGACTTTGTGTAGTGTACCTGCATGCAGTGGTAATGGGTGCTTTTTCCATTGAGGTGGCAGCCATGGTAGTAGACACTGCAGTCGTCCAGAGGGCTGAAGCGCATGAAGCCATGCTGCAGGGAGTTGTCCCTCTTCTTGTGCATGTTGTAGTGCCTGATTACATCCTGCTTACTGGTAAACCTCTGCAAAAGGGGAGGGGGAAAATGTATGGCAACAGGTTGGTGTTTATTTAAACCAGTCACAGAATCAGCAACAAGTCACTTTATCTCTGTGGAAGCAGCAGCTGCAACATGCAGGAGCCAATTGGCAGTTGGGAAGGGATGTGCACACGGCAATGTCGAGGGCCAGGATGTCTTTAAACATGACGCATTCTGTGGTTATTGATTTACTTTGCATATCTCAAAGTTGTGTCCTATCCAAATGCAGCGCTGAAGGCTCTGGGACTCTCTGAAAGCAGACGCTTCCACATGGAACATAAAGTATGTTCCCCATACACCCCTTGTCTCCGTTTCTTTTTCCCCCTCCCAAGATTTTTTTTTTTTTAAATTAAGATGAATCAATTGACATGCAAGATAACAGTTCTGATGTTTTTGGCTCTGGAAAAATTATGTTCCATGCAGATGGTTTCTCAGACGTGCACAGGGGAAAACAGAAGACAATAAAAACAAACAAACAAACAAGTGAACCAAAAAAACATTTTCCCTTTCAATTCGCTGAGATATGATTCCATTCTTAATTAAAGCATTAACACTCGCTTTTGGTGCAGGTTTCGTCTGTAATTATAAGCAAATATGCTAAGAGACCCACCTTCTGAAATTGTGAAATAAATAAATAATAATAAAAAAATTTAAAAAATAAATCCCTCCCACACCCAGGAGTCAGGAAGGGGGAAACAGAAAAGTCACTCCACAGAGACCTGCAGCAACCAAATCTGCTGTAATTGGGTTTAAGCTGATGTTACAGAAACTGTAACAGGAGAAGCTTAAATCAATGAGACAGTTCTGTCTTCTATCCATATTTATCTCTAGTTGAGGGAAAAACATCAGAAAGAACTATTCTAAAAAGCAACTAATTGCTGTACAAAGTAGGGTAATTGCTTTGTGTCATGTGTTCCACTTATGCACCACTAAAAAGCCAAGATCTCTCAGCCATTCATTCCCTTGCTGTTGGCCTGCTTTCCACTGTATATTTCTGAGATTCTACACACTTCAATTAAGATTTTTAATCTAACTGATGATTGTCGTTTTTTTGAGAATATTTCTTTCTAAAAAAAATACAGATCTAAAGTCTGCACTTTTCTGTTATCTAATGGTTGATGATGACAGGTTGAACTGTGGTCATGGTACATTCGATCCATCAAGCCATCCAAAATAGGCCATGGAGAGAGCTGACTGGGAAAAAGATCTCATTTTCAGTTGAGTGGTGATGAAGGTTGGGAGCCACTTGCTACATTTATTTTAGGATTCCCACTAGTGTGGCAAGATGCACACTCTCTCCCATGTACAAGTCCATGAAAGGAGAATGTTAAGACTTAGCCAATCGCCCAGAGGCTGGCAGTGGGATAATATTCCAGGAGTGTGTGTCATGTAACATTTCATGAGTTATCGCTTTGAAAGGGGCTGCTCATCACTGCCTGCCTGTTTTTTTCAGTATTGACATCCCGGGAACTGGCTTCCAAAGCATATCTGTGTTTCCATGCGACGCAATAGCAACAGAGAAATGTGGACCTGACCGTGGAAATTGCCATGATAACCTGAACTAACACTCTAAATAATGACATGAAATGATTTTCCTTTGTATTCCTCCAAGAATGTGTCTCATCAGACTGTGAAGTGGGATTCATGCAGAAAATGAAAGCTTAGATCTGTAATGCTTTTCACCACATAAACAATATTTATCAAGCGGTAATCTCTCTTGATCAGGAGCAGACTGGAGATTACATCTGAAGATGGCTTAATTCAGAAACTTGTTAAGAAAGGAAGGAAAATACACACAGCTCTAGCTGTGCGCAGCTTTTTTTCTACATCTTTGACAAATCTACCCGTGTTTGTCTAACTCTTTCAGGCCATATGCTACAGCAAACACAAGGCCTGTACCATGATCTGCTTTGTGTTTTTTTTTTCTCCTTCCTGTGCCATACATGACACCTCATGGGACCGGGGCAAGATTAATACCGTGAAAGTGGATTAAAGCCAGGCCCCTTACGGTGGCAGTGACTTTAAAAAAAGAAAAAAGAAAAAAAAGAACAAATAGATTAAAAAAGGGCCATATTTCAGGATACTTACAATTAACCTTTGTAATAAAAGGCCAACTGTCAAAGACCAACTGTGCCTGAAGATGCCTGAAAACTGAATAGATGCAAATACACAAAGGCTGTTTGGATAAACTGAAGACCAACAAACTTTCCCTGCGTGTGACCATGAATGAAAAAAGAAAAAAAAAAAGAGACATGTCATTCAATTCATCCTTTTTTTGTGTCCTTAACTTACCAAACTGTGCTATGATAATCAAGACAATTTAAATGCTCACTAGTTGGTTTCAACCAGTGAGGGTGGCCCTTGAAACAAATTTACTTTTGTGCTATTTTCCGAGCTGTGCAGAATACTCGAGAAATGTTAAATGTGTATTTGTTTAATGTTGAAAAAAGATATTAGGTACTCACGCTCACCTGGTAGTTACAGTCAGGGTCCATACAGTGATAATGCTCTCTGTACTGGTAGGCACAGTGCACATGTCCACAGTGCTGACTTCCAGAGAACCTGAAAACCAAGTTACAGGACACATTTTAACGGTTACACAGTTTAACAGCCACACAGACCAGTGGCAAAAAAAAACAAAAACAAAAAACAAAACCTGGAGACACATCAGAGCTTATCACACGGAGAACAACCACAGGGAATCAAAAAGCTGAAGCTTCCAAAGAGGTTGGCTTAATTTAAAAAAATGATCATCAGCAAATCGAAAATGATTAATGAAGAAATTATTTAAAATACCTGAAATAGAAAAAAATTAAAATAAAACAGGCGAAGGAGTTTTCAAAGGCATTATGCTCATGTCGCAATTTCACCTTCAAGGTAACACAGCTCAAACCTTCAAACTGACTTCTGCTTGCAACAATTTATCCGTCTGTCACACCAATTTCAGCCAAATTATCTCCATTTATTTCTAAAGCAGCCGTAAGAGACCCTTATTACACTGAAACCCTTTTCCTTCACAGACATACACACAGACACTCAATCACCAAGAACCCCATCACTACTTTATTTCTCATTGCTGTGAAAAACCTTGTCAAATCAATGCACAGTTCTTTCAGGTTAACCACAGTCTTGCTCTGTGAGGTAAAGGGTCAGGTATCCTGAGAAGCAGGACTGGCTCTGTCTACTTTCCCCTTCAGAACCCCTTCACTTTCTTTTATCTGGAGTCAAGAAACCAGATATTAGTCTGGTGCTACTTTAAAAAAAAAAAAAAGGCGGCTACTTGCCACAGTACAGCCACTTTTATGGTGGTGATTATAAGCCTGACGATGATGACTGTTAAAATCCTCCAATTACCAGTGAAAACACACAAATAAACATTTGCACTGCTGCTGCCAAGAACTCCATCTGTTAGTGCAGAGGAGAGGGGGAAAAGGGGGCTAAGTAATATTTTTTCCATCTCTCTTTCTGTTTTTTCCTTGTTAGGATTATCCCAGAGCTGCATTTACAGATCACTTTGCTGAGTTCATTAAGTTAATTGAACGGCATATCCACTACTGTTTTTAAGTTGGCTGTGTGTGCGTGTGTATGCGTGCGTCTGGGTCTGGAAAATAGTGATGGCTCTTTTAAAAGAGAGCAAAAGACAAGCTATGTGCGAACACAATAAAGGCAACATATGGCCAAACTATTAATGTTTTCTATATTGTTCTTTCACACACATACACATGCGCATGCACGTTCACACTGATGAGCACAAAAAGTCCCCCCACCATCCCCCTGAGACTATGGCCCACCCCTCTGCTCAGTGCCCAGCTGTATCACTTTGCCTCTGGACAATTCCCACTTGCCACGTCAGGGGGCCTAATGGGCCTCTGCTATTCAGCAGCAGATTAAATATTAATATCGCCACGATACAGAGATTGCAGCGCATCTCCAGTTACAATAGAGATACACAGATCAAAGTGCCGAGGCAATGGTTGGTGCATGAAAGCATTTAAAGAGTGAAAACTGCAACTAAACACTACCAGGAAAGCTCTTTAAATCATCAAACTGTAGTGTGGTGAAGAGATGAACAACTTTTTTTTTTCTTTTGCAAGGATTGGTATACTAACGCATTTACAAAGCTGCTTTTTAGTGTTAGTGTGCACTCATTAGCCCTGGCTCTAAAGAGGACACTCCCCTGCTTCTACCTCCCTTCTTGGTGCTACATTTGCCCTTTTTATGAGCCCTCCTTTTCCATTTTTTTCCTCCCTCCTCTTCTTTGCTTTCCCTTTTTTTTTCTCAACCCCAACACGGAAATTGAAACTGTATCTGGGCTTATCTGCAACCTCCCCGTGCATCAACTGCCGAGATGTTTAGACAAATTTTATGCATTATGCAGCGCAAATATCAAAACAGTTCTTGGCAGTGCCAGCAGAAGCCTCATTAAAAATTCCTTAATTAAATCTTCTTGCAAAATGTAATCAGTCCAAGGAAGGGGTTTTGTGTGTGTGTGCGTATGTGTGCAGAAGAGGACGTGTGTATGTGTGTGTCTGTCAGTGCCAAGGCTTTGATTTGTGCCCTTCATGTTATGGCTTGGAGAAGTAATCATTAACGCCAAAGCCACTTTGGCTTTTCAAATGGTGTTTTTCTTTCTTTTTAAACGGAATAAACAAACAAGTGATAATCACCTTTCTAGTGTCGGCTCAAGATGAATCCAGATTGGGGGACATTGTTCTGTGTCCACTGAAACATAAGATACCTCCCCTCCCCTGATGCTTTTGTCTCTGTTGGTGTGAATGACTGAGTTTTTAGATCAGTCAGCTCCTCACGTGTTCAGCAATAAACTGCAGAACTCAAGAAGAACTCGGCCTGATCTCATATCCTCCCCACGTCAGTCACAGCTAATAATACAAAGTTGCACAGGATTATGTTCTTCTTAATGTTTTAGTGCTTTACACACTGTGAGCATTTATCCAGCCTGTTACAGTAAGCTATCATCAAGCCATTTCTCTTTCATTACCCCTCATCCTTCAGATTCCACTCAGCACATAAATTTGAGTCTTTTCTTAATTAATTTACTGCACAGAGAACATTCTCATACCACTGAATAAAATGCACCATAGGTGGATAATAAAAATGTTCGCCTCTGTTTTCAGTATATTTTTTTCATTGGTGCAGCACATTGAGGGATTTGCATACCTGGCAATATATTTCTGGTAGAGGTTGATGTCGTCGCTGGCGGGTTTATCTGGTGGCAGACCATTCCTAATGCAAGAGCAAACACAAAAGAGACAGGATTAATGGTGAGGTTGGGCTGCCTGTTGTTAATAAAAACAAACTGACACAATATTTACTTACAAGCCGCTCCCAAACTTTGGACTATCAATATACATTTTCCCGTGGCATAACAGCGTTTTCGTTCGAAGTTATGAATCAAGGATGGAAGCACACACACTTTGATGCATGGGCTCCCAACCAATGAAAGGCAAAATGCAGGCGCAAAAGGCCATTAATCTTTTATGGGGATATTTTGGTGAGTGCTCATATGCAAAACTGGATAATGGGCAAGCAGAGAAAAAGCTCTGAAAAGGTCTTTTCTGATACTCTCCAGAGGCCCTGGGTCTAATGTTGATGTCAAGTTTGGACTCAAACAAATATGTAAGGCAACACTGAGGCTTTAAGTGCACAGGATTGAGCTAACTGTACCAGTTTCAACTCAAATTAATTAATTTTAAAGTGGAAAATCAAAAAGAATTCATCACAGACATGCTTAGGAATGGTGCCTTTTGTCACCTGTTTTGGTTCCCTTTATGAAGCTGGCAGCAGTAATGCCTGTGTAATAACAGTCATAATACAGTATTGGTCCTGTTTGCTCCCTCTCAGCAAGTGGCATTTAGCTCCATGTGAGCAGCTCCACACAGGGATGACCTGAGGTTAATCTGGCCCAGAGGGGAAGATATGCTGCCAGACATTCTCCCTAGCATCCCATCTTCTCCCTGTATACAAGCACCAGACTGGGTCAGTTAGCCACGACTGCAGCTTCACTGAGCCCCAACCTGACAAAGGCCAAAGCCTGAGGGAGAGGTGCCTGAGGGCTCTTGAACAGTGTCTTTGATAGGTCTTGACTAACTAGAGACAAGGTCAAAACCAATCAAACAGACTCTGGGAGCTGTTTCCTACTGGTAGTGAACACAACTGTAGGTTAGCTCCCCAAACCCCTCGTTTGGTTCCTTTAAAGTGCACTCGTCAGGCAGTGTTGAGTCGGCCCCTGTGACTCACCGGGAGGTTAGTCATGGCTCCAAAGTAATTAAAGGGAGAGTTGTTACACCCTAGCCAAACGAAGGAAGTCAGTCACTTTGCGATGACTGTGCTAAATCAGTCTCCACGGAGTGCTACAGCGAGTAAACAGTTCATGCGCCTTCGCAACTCATCATGTCGTGGATCTATTGGGCGCTATGCGCCATTTCACACTACATTCCCGTTGGCTGCTGTGAAGGTAGCAATTACCTTTGCGTGAGGCTAACTGACTCACAGTAGCAGTTAAGTGTATGTGAGCCTCACATTAGCTCCAAGGGGGTTCCACTGAGAGAGAATCAGAGTGTAGACCTGTGAGCTTGGAATCTACCAGTAAACTCAAAATTAAAAATTCAGTGACAGGTTATATAAGTTTTTAGCAAAGTTTTGTATTGTTTTGGTAAAAAAAAAACAACAAAAAACTAATGCACTATGCCAAACAAACAACATTTTGGTCAAGCACACACATTTCAAAATTCCCAACATGAGAGAGGATCAGATGCAACTGGATAATTACCAACATCATCTGTATATTTTATCACCTTTTGTTAACTAAGGAGGTTAAGTTTTATGCACAATTTGTCTGTTTGTTAATTTATTTGTTAGCTGAATATCTCAGAACCTATTAAACAGATGACCTATAGTAATTACCTTACACTTCACTCAGAGGTTCTTTATGGGCTGAGGATTAACTCATAAATTTTTTGGGTGCAGAAAGTGCTATGATGTTTCACTCAATCCCGCTAAATGGAAACATACAATTTTTTGCCCTAATTCCCCTGTGAAACACAAATCCATTCATATGGACCACACAGAATTTTTGCCTTTTTTTTTTATAACTTTATCTATGTATTACAAAGTTTGAGCAGACTCACTTAACAGAGGACACAGTGCCAGTGGTGATGGAGTCAGTCTTGGAAAAGCTGGACTTCAGGTAGTCAGAGGCGTTGAAACTTATGTGTCCCGTCTGGTCCACTGTAAGCCCAGGGGCAATGCTGGCTCCAGCTGCACCTACAGTGGGGACACCAGGAGTTCCAGGGTTCCCTGGTGCTGTAGAAAGGACACTGGGCACCAGTGACGCCTCAGGGTTTCCTGACATTAGCTTCGGAATTGTTCTGATGTCATACTTTGAAGGGCGACCCACTTTCCCAGTCTTAAAGGCGATGGAACCGCCCATGTCAGGGTTGCCCTCACCAGGTTTGAATGGGAGCAGAAATTTAATGTTCTCCAGGTCATACTTAGAGGGTCGCTTGTAAGCATTACCATTCTGCTGCTGTAAACTCTCACCCATCTTCAGCTTCTGAATAAAGAAGTCATACTTGGACGCTCGGGAGGCCATGCTCTGCATGTGAGAGGGATTAGGTGGCTGGGAATTACCCAGCTGAGGTGCTACCGGCTGTTTGTGGTCCAGGCTGGAGGGGTAAATCTGTGCTTCGGCTCCTGGTAGGCAACCAGAAGTCTGGAGCATGGTAGCACTCTTATCTTGGGCCAGTTTTGAGTTGAGGTCGTCTGGTTTAGGTGGGGAAGCGTGCATGGGCCAAGGTAGGGTCTCTCCAGCTTTTAGCTTGCGAATGTACTCTTCGTACTTGGAGAAGCGGGCACGCCGTGAGGCCTCCTCACTGCTGAGGGATGAGGGGTCTGAGGTAGCGGCTTTGAGCTTCTCAAAGCTGATCTTCTTGGTCAGCTCATCCCTTACCTGCTGGTCATCATAACCAAACATTCCCAAAAACTCATTCATGGTGTTGGCTGCATAGTCTCGCAGGGCAGATGCTTCTCCTGCACAAAGACAAAAACAAAAGATCTCCTGTGTAATATGTATAATTCTGATTAGTGCAATAAAAACAGCACATACTTAATGCGTACTGATCTTTTGAGCAGCAAAATTAATCACAATTCAACCCATTGCTCAAGACATCTTAATCAGTAGTCTAAATTCAGGTCACTCAATCAGTCTATGAAATGATTCCCTCTCCCTTCATACTCACTGATGCTCACTAAACATGTGTTACTGTATTTTTTTCATCAAGTGTGTTAGTTACAAAGGGATGAATCTGGTAAAGAGTAGAATATATTTTGTTTTGAAACAACAATTTGGCAACAATACTGCTATGATGTGGTCATGTAAGATTACTAATTTAATACAACTACATCTACTGCAGTGCGTATGTTTCTGAACAATAAATGTTTAGAAATAACTAGATGCTACTTTCCTCGTTATTTCAAACGATAGCAAATTTGACAACAGGAAAAGTGCTTCTGCACTGCAACCTACAACATCTGTAAATGTTGGTGTATTTATGTGTCTACAAACAACCAGTCTGAGGCAATGCTCTTCCTGTTTTGGTTGCACTGTAAGTCAGTCCTGCAGAATTTGCAGGGGACTGTACCAAAGGACACACTCAGTTAAAAGAAGAAAAATCAAATTTTCTAAAATCATTGTGCTCTTGATATAAACATAGAAATGAACTAGAAAATTACTCAAAAAGGTAATTTATTTATAATGCATACAATATACTTAAATATTCAGAGTTGGCCACAATATGAAAATATAAAAATCTGTTTTTAACTTTTTAGACATGGGCATACATTATGAGTGCATTTAACTCGTTTTTGTCTGATGACTAATGCTCACTATTATTAAAAGTCAGACAGTTGTAAGCATTTCATCAAATCCCCTAATCCCCTTGTAACATATCTTAAAATAACAGGATTATTGTGTCACCTTCAAAAATAAAAGGAACAACTGCTTTCCTCTTTTTACACATTTGCAAACTGAAACGTCACTTTTATTTTAAGAGTCCATTAAATTGGACAACTTCCCCAAGGACACGGGCGAAATATAGTTGATGTATAGTTTAATTGCATTATGTGGAGATTAATTCTGCCCCATTAACTTTCATCCAAGTTAGCGCATGGGGTCAGAGAGTGGGGAAAAGGGAAAGATGATTTGGCCTGAAAGCAGTGACTGACCGAGCTCTGCGTTAAAGTAGAGGAGCGTGGATAGAGAGGAAATGGTGCGGGGAGAGCATGAGTGAGACAGAAATCAAAAGAAAAATGGGAGAAGAAGGAAACAGTTGTGTTTGCAGATCCACCTCCAAAAATTTGCTGCTGTGTCACTTTGCATGTTACACAGGAGGCCAGAACACAGATATGCTGGTAATGCAGCTGATGACAGTTTCAACTGAGCCATGTAAAACCTTTGGCCTTCTTAACTCAAGCTTGGCACAGTCACAGGGACAGGGTCCAAAGTCTTTTTTTAAAAAATCATTTTATTGCTGTTTTCATCACCAGAGCGCACATGAGCTGGCGAGAGGTAATACCACCTACCACCGAGGTAATTAATACACAAATATTTCTGCTCTTGTCTCGTATTTCTCAGTTATTGCTAAATCAGTCACCGTGCCCTGCTTTTCACATCTCTTGCGCAGCATGTAAAATAATCCCCAAATTTCCATTCACCGTGTTGGGGTTGTTCCTCTGCTCAGTGGATCAGTATGAAAGAGTATCTGATGGATCGAAGGGGCATGAAAAATTTAAGAGGAATAGATCAGGTATTTGTGAGGAAATGCCTACAAGTTTGCCTCGGATCATTTTATCAAATCTACCATGTTTTCACATGTACTGAAACCACAGAATGGCATACTATATACACACAGGTACCCACTGCACAGGACAATAACTTATTCTATACTTAAGTGTTTAATTTTTACCTAAGGTGTTCAATATATCCTAGTCAAAAGTCCTTTTAAAATGTCATTTGAATAAACTAATTTGACTTGGTGTTCATAACCTTGGTACTTGGTTGGATTTTACTGCCACTTTATTTATAAGGGCATATCAGGTCACAGTGTATCCATTTGGCTCTAAAGTTAGGGCAGACCCACCCACACCATTATGAGACAGAAAGTGGAACTACACTTTAGTGACTGAAGAATAACATTCAAAATATACATGCACATTTTCTGAATCAAATATATTACATAACATCTCAGTTACAGAGGTTTCATGCCTGTTCACTATTCCTTTGGAGTATACCTATAACTGCCAACTATTGCAAAAGAGAGCAGTTTCTATCACATGAGAACCACATCCCTATTTTCATATTTCCTGATGGATTTATCACCACCTTCTCCAAAAAAATTAGCCGAGCGTCTTTGTTCATCAGTGGAGCCACGTGACGTGCTATCAATGAAAGGCAAATGATTGGACTTGAAGGGATTATGACTGGGACCGACAGGAGATAACCCTTCTAAAACACCATGTAAATGAGGTTTCTACTCAAACGCTATCTGGCTGCCTCTTAATCGTGTCATGTGACACCAAGTGGGAAACTGCGTATGGGTTGAATTGAGATTGAGATGTTACAGCCCACCCCCATTAAAAAATAAAAAATACATAAACCTCTCTTTTTCTTTCACCTTCATCCATTTCTCTGTTCGCTAACACATCTGACATTTCCCTCTGCACTTGCTTGTGTGACTGGAAAAGCCACAAAGAAGTGGTTTCTAATCTTGAGACTTCAAGGCAAACAAAACCCAACAGATGACACAGACCTGCCTCGTCTATATTTGAGGCAATTAGGCCACATTTTCCCTCCCAGATATGATAGCAGATGGGCATTATATCTCCTTTTGCTGACCAAACATGGCCATCAGTGCGGCATAGCTCCAGTGCTCACAGGACTGAGAGTCAGAGGTGTTGCTGATGATAAAGATGCATGCTAGTAGCTATATATGGACTAATCTAGAGTCTGGATACCTTCTAAACGATGTCGGTTTTGAACAACAAATACACAGTGTAAACGATACGGTTAAAAAAAAAAAAAACACGTTTTAATACATTTCAGCGTTTTCAGTTTTATCTGCAAACATTTTGAAAAGTGAGCTTTTTCATAAGGTACAATAATTTAAATAGAGCTATTTATGTTCATGCTACTGAATTAGTTTAAGTGCATTTTGTTTAAATGGACAGTGTTAAGCTAATAAAGAGTTGCTTTCAATAAATGACATTATGTGTATTTGTTTGGAGTCATTTGTCACACACGAAAAAAAAAAAACAAAACTACAAGGCTTCAAACTTCCTCACTGTTGGGTTAGTTAATTAACAGGCAGTAAATAGAGAGGGCTTTGAAATAGCTTGAAATGAACAATAACCTTTTACAGTGAACCCAGAATTGCAAATGGAAGTCATGGTCAAGCCTGTTTGATCCATCGCTATGAGCATCTCTGTCATTGCTTTCAAAGTTTTTATTCATTGGTTTTTTTTCCATTGACTGGCTTACGAGGGCTCTAATGCGACATCTAAATTATCTAGGAAAAGTATTCTGGGGTTTTGCACTGATAGGAAATCCGCACGATGCCTCAATGTGAGGAGTTAAATGTTTTGAAGGTCGCAGTTTCTCTCATTGATCTTGCAATGTTTGTTAATTACATTGTCACTGATGTTGTGAGAGATAATTAAGCCACTATGTTTATATGCATAATTATGTGCACTCCATATCAGCCTTTGAAAGACAGCGGCAAGAGAGAGAGAGAGAGAGAGAGAGGGGGGAAAAAATGTTTTAATTGTGAGCTGAGCAGAAACACGGCAATATAGATGCCCTAGTTACAATCAACAAAGAGCAACTCAGAAAAAAACAGAAACTCTAAAGACAAGATTTGCAACTGATGCAGAATGCTCTCCCCACAGTCTTCAAACACCGGTTTTGTTGTGAGATTTAAAGTAGTAAGAGAGCCAGCGAAGGGAAAGGTGCAGGCCCTCTATACAACAGTAATGCATATTTACAGACATGCTTTTTTATGGCCGTGAAATAAACAAAATGACTAATTAAAACCACAAAGCCTTTTTCATTTGCCTCTGAAATGAAACCTGCTTCATTTTCTGAGAAGCCCCTGCCCCCAATTCTGTGTGTGGCCAGAGCCACGGCTGTACAGTTGGTGAAAACAAAAAGAAATGAAGACAAAAAGGAGCATGTGTACATGACTCTGAGGTATATACTTAAACCTAGATGAAAGCTCAAAAACTGTTAAAGTGAGGTGAGCAAGCACAAAACAAGA
>VUQI01026006.1:4256-23539 GCA_015106735.1 Paratilapia polleni | reverse complement strand
CCCACTTTTTTTTTTTTTTGGTTGGGTTTTTTTTTTTCTTCCTGTTTTTTTTTGTTTTTTTGGGTTTTTTTTTTTTTTTGGCCTATTTCATGTGATATTTTGATTTATTTTAATTCTGGACTGTTGAGTCTATAATAGTAGACTGACATTGTATATAGACTGAATAAAAACGTGTAACTGTATGTAAAATACCAAGAAGATGACCTAAATTTACCCATAATCATTTGTACATTTCTATAATCATTTTTTTTTTAAACATTGTATGTAATTTATAAACTGAATTCAAGCTATGTGCTTTTAGTGATTCATTGCACTGATTTACAGTCTTAACTGACTTACTGCTTAATTTAATGTAGACTTTGGATGTACTGCTGCTGTTTTCAGCTCTCCTACACACTAAGCTGATTTGTACTTTTTATTCAGCCTTAAAATGTACAGAACATTTGTGTGGATTCAGCAGTAACAGGACCGCGCTGCTGATCCTGTTAACCCTCAGTGAAGACAGGAGTCTTTATTTATAGCCCTTCAAGACCAATAAGCAAACTCTGAACTCGGTCTGATTATATTTTGTTAATGAATTGGTAACATATTTTTAGATTGAAATAAAGAAGGTGTGTTTCTTTCCACTGACCTGCATGTGTGAAGGGCCAGGGCCCGTCAATGAAAACTGCATAAGCCGTAAGCAGCACTATGAGGACCCCGTGGGACAATGTGACCAGGCGACAGTTCCACTCGGGCCCCCGCTGAGTGAAGGTGCAGCCGAACAACAAGTAGAGACACAGCCAGCCAATCAGGCTGCAGATCACCTCCAGCACCGGCATGGCTGTGTGTATGGGAAGAATAGACTGATATCAGCACCACTAATCGAGCCTTTCACGTGACACTACGCTTGGGGAAGGTCCCCAGTTGTCGTGATATAAAATAGTCTCAGTCTGTGCATTAATAAAAACACTTAAAATGTCCTCATATCTGCAAACAGCTCCATCATGGTGTGGTGCAAACCATGTGCTAATCAACCAATAACAAGGTTTTAAAGGAGGTAGAGTTGGATGGCAAAACCAACATTAATTCAAAAATAAAACTGGTTTTATAATGTACCTGTGGGCGCTGGGTACTGCTGACCAAAGAGTTTGTGACCATATTATAAAATATACTGTGTGTGTTTTACCTTAACTCCTCCTCCTCCTCTCAGTCGACCTCACATTCAGGATGCATGTAAAAAAAAAATGGACCCCATCCCTCAGGCAGCCTCAGCCTCCATCACTGTTTAAACTCCAAAAAGCCTCCATCAGAAATGTTGTCAGCTCAGCATTTAAAAAAAAAAAAATTAATTAGTTTATTTTTTTAGACGGACACACGTTCACTTTGCCAAGATGACAGATATGTCATGTGCAGGCTGCTATAGACAGTTAGTGGATCCTGTTTCCCTTCCCCCTGGAAGTCAGTCTTGATCCTCTTAAAGGATTACAGCCTCCACTTCTCTGCAGATACCTGCTTTTGGGCAGGGTGGGGTGATACGAGGCTGCGGACCAGCACATGCATCACACTACAGTAACACAAACTGAAGTTTGGTCGTTTAAAACCAGTCCTTTTTATGCCATTTTGTCGTATTTCACTGTTCTTTCACAAAAAAAATCTTTGAGGAGTAGGAATTTAGCTCATCAAGCTCCCTTTCTTCAGAGCTTCCCCCCACCATCCTCTGCCTGACTGTTTACTCACCTTAAATCTGCTATTGAACATTCAAGTCTTACCTGTTTGGGTTGCTGCCTGTGCATTGTAAATAAACTGAAGCTGAAAATCTAACAGCCTGCTCTTTGACACCTTTCAAAAATGCTGCGAAGCAAAAACATCTCCAGTTTAATAATGCAAATCTGGTTTTTACATAAACTGGAATTATACAGTTCCAATTCTTAACAGTAGTTCAGATAGAATCTCACTTAAGTCTTTTTACAGCTCCATCTGCATAAAACAAAAGCACTGACTCTTGGCCAAAGGCTCTGAGAGACAAACTGGCTCTCCAAGCTAATAATAATCAAAATTTTAGTTTTGATGATCATGTTCAGAGGGTGACAAAAACAACAATAGTGCTTAAAGGCATGCTTTCATGATTAGCAGGCCGCAACACTACAATTAATACAGAAATTATAGTGCTCCGGTGCTGATTAGACCAGAAGAAAACACATTATGCTTATTTTAAAGTCTTTAAACTGGCTGCCTGTTTGCTTTGTGGTCACTACATGGTTCTGCAGCAGACTAGCTGTTTGAAATGTTTTTGATTCTTGTTTAAAATACTTACTTCATGGTTTTCCTAGTATTAGGTTGCTGTTTTGCAGTCCAGTGCACTGTGCAGTATTTGAGTTCTGGTTCCTGTCTGGTTTTTAGGGAGTTTTGGATGCCCGTTTAAATGGTTCAGTGCTCTAATTTTAGTTTTGGATCCGTTGTTTTTCCTTCAGCTTAAGTTCCCACTTTAGGTTTGTTATTTGTGTCTTTTCCTATCTGTTCCTCCCTCTGTCTCACCATCTGTGTTCGCTTCTTAATTAGTTCATTCATGTTGTTTTGTTGTACTCTGTGTTGTAGGTTGCATTTGGGTCCACCTTTAAACTGAAACCTTGGTTCTTCAGTTTTAGTGGTTCCAAAGAGCTTTGAACCATATTACTTTGAGTTGCTGCTTCAGCTGCCCAGTGGACATGAGGAGCTACTAAAAACCCTGATTCTTCCCTGGTTTTATGTAGGTCTTCCTAATATCTATAGCTTTCTTATAATTTTTTGGTGTTATGGATCTTTATCCTTTACTTTTTTGTAGTTGTTTTGTGCAGGAGATTCATTTTAAGTGTTCTTGAGCCATTTACTTTTCTGGCTGCACTGTTACTTCCTATCAAGTAGTTTTAGTAAATATTTTTTTTTTTAGCAGAGCTATAGTCATGTATCTTCATGTGCACTCGTCTCTTGTCCATTTTTGCCATCCTGTGCATTTCTCCAGCACTTTAAATTGCATTCTATGTAAATGAAAGGCAGTGATTGAAAAGAAGGAGTCCTGTGTGCTGCCAGAAGTGACTTAAAAACAGGATGAGGATAATTTAGCAGAGGCAGACTGATATGTGTGATACCGCAGGATTAGCGGCCAAAATCTGTGATGTAATGAGCAGATTGGGCTCACAAAAACACACCAGACCTGTGTCCATTCTGTGTTGACGCAATAGCAGATGCCACATTTTTACTGTTATATCGTCCTGTAAAATGATTAATTTCACTGACATAATGATAACAATGTCAGTAATGTTTGTATTATAAAAACTGATGAGAAATAAAACTGCAGTCAGTGTAGGTATGAAACTCTCCAAATATTTCAGGGGAGGGGAGTGTGCCCTGCAGACACTGTCACACCCTCTGAAGGTAGGTGAGTTCTATATGGACACATGCAACAGTAGATTCAGCTACAGGGAACACAGCAGCACCCTGCAGCTGAATCTAAGCAGGTTACAAACAGGTAAGACGTTTTCACACGTGACCCTGCAGGCATTTCATTCACCTCCACTACGGCAGGTTAATAACCTGTGAGGCGAAGGTCAGGTGCTCACCTGTCAGCTCTGCAGAATTAACCCACTTCCAGATCAGCTCTAATCTGACATGAGAGTAGATTACTGGCCAGGAAGGTAAAGCTAACACAGACATTATTACTCCATCATGTTGCTGTTCTTTTCTAATAGTTAGTGTAATTGGGCATGAATGTACAGAGGAAGTCCAACACATATGCAGGTGCTGAATTAGACAGGAAAGTGTACAAATACTCCACATTTAAATTACAAACAAGATCGTATAGATGTGATTTGGACAGCAAAAATAATATTGAACAACATGATATGAGTATTATTCAGAAAAGCTAAGGATAGATTATTAACAGCTTCACTCAAAGGAAAATATTTTTCATCTTGCAGCGGTGGTTATTCTGTATGTGTTTCTGATCATTTTCTATTTGTTTTATGGTTAATATTGGATCTTTTTGTTCTTTTTCCTCTTTTTATAGCCCCATTTTCTCTCTTTGCAGTAGTTGTGCTTCTATTTTATCTGACTTTAGTCAGATCTGTGTCTTTGCGCTCTGTTATCTTGTTTTCGTAAGTTCTTTAGTGATCTCATTTTGGTCCATTTGTTATTGTTTGCTTGTCTTTATGGACATAGAGTTTTATATATATATACTTAGCACAAAAATTAAGGAAATTTGTGTTTGGTTGATTACTTCTTTGTTGTAACAATGCTTCTTGGCAATAAATCTCATACTGTTTATTTCCCTTTAAATGGTGCCACATTTGTAAGGAAAATGCATTTGTGGGTTGAGCAGCAGAGTTGAGTATGTGGGTTGTGCCCATGAAGAATTTGCCAAATCTTCTCTGCCAATTCCAGTATATATATATATATATATATATATATATATACATACACTTATACAGTGGGTTCAGAAAGTATTCAGATCCCCTTCAATTTTGTTATGTTGCAGCCTGATGCTACAATCAAAAAAAAAATTGAAAAGAAAATGGAAAAAAGTATCTATCTATCTATCTATCTATCTATTTATTTATTAATATACTTCTGGACTATTAATTATGAGTTTTAGATAAGTAAAGACTTACCACACATGAGCCTTAAAATTATACCTCAATGCCAGTTTTCTGCACTTTATATTATACAATCTGATCAAACATTCTGATTTCCTGTTGGCCCCCCTTGTCTTTCTCCCTGCCTTTCACTAATCCATCCACCTTCTCTGTAAAGCAAAACCTTTTACATCCAGTCATCATGGTAGAAGCTCCAGGACAGCAGGCGGCGCTATTGTTTTTTGTTAAAGGTGACGAATATTTATGCAAGAAGAAACTGTCACGGAAGAATGTCCTTTTCCATCCTGGGTTAGATTAAGGTAACCTAAATAAACATGCAAGAATGACAGTGAAATATCTACATATAATTTTAGCTGGTACTCATAATTTTCTACAGAACACAAGCTAGTTTCCCAGCCTTATTAAAAGCGGGTCTAACGGGAAGCGAAGGTAAGTTTACCCCGGTTCAGAGGCTGCTAGTGAAAGCGAGGGGAAAGAACACGAGGTGAAACTCCCTTCAAATTTAGCTTAATTTAAAGTTCCCTTCTGTAGCGTCAGATGTACATTTTGATTAGACTATGGTGAATTACTGTGTAGGAATGTTTATAATCTGTTTTTTAATTCGGTATTAATTAAAAAGACTTAATAACACCTAGGCTTAGTTTAATTTAACCTAAATGGGACGTCTCTTTGTACGTCGGTTTCAGTCTGCGTTAGCTAACGTTAAGTTGTGAAATCAAGACATAAGATACGTTTAATAAAAGCTATTGTGGATCAGCTGCATGCCGAAGCTACTTTTAGACTTTGACCATTTATACAGAAACTTTAAAGCCTCCTAGTTTTGAGTGTTTATTTTTCTAACACTAAAGAAGGCTTAATTTGATAGAAAATGTGAATGAAATATGGCATTGTTAAGTCTTCTCTTTTTTTCCACACACAGAGCGCACACTACATTGGTTGAGGTTTTTTTTTTTTAAAAATAGCTTATTTTAATAAACTAAAACATATATTTTTTTTGTTATTCTACAAAGGCAATCAGAGATATTTGCAGGCATTTAAAATGGGCGAGGATTAGTAGAAGTTTTGATATATTTAAATGGAAAAATAAAGAATAATTCATTTTGAATTAAAGAACAATTAAACCTCTTTTAATCTGAGTTATCATTAGAGTATTATGTATCAATGTAGGCATTTTAAACCAGACTATGTTAAACTACCACATTCACTTCATCCCAGTTATTTTTTCCTGTACTATCTGGTTCTGCAGGATGGCTTTTTCATGTGTGCAACTGTGTCCTCGGCACATGAAAGCAGGCCTTCAAGTCTGTGGGTATGCAACACTCAGCAAAGCGTCCAGACCCCAGGAGAAGAGCAGCTGTGGTCCAGTTTTTCAGTATGTCGGCCAGCACAAAAAGCCATCCCACAAAGTGTTTGTGTGGGGCTTCAGCTTCACCGGCGCGCTCGGTATCCCCAGCTTTGTGGTCCCAGACAGCGGCAGGAAAAAGCCCCGCAAATACCAGCTCACTCCTTACCGCCTGGAGACCGCAGAGCAGGTAAGATCTGTCAGACTGAGTTCCCTTTGGAGTCTCATGGGTTTGGCTTCTGAAGACATATAGGATATTATTATTATTATTATTATTATTATTATTTAGGTGTAATTTCTTAAAATATCAGTTAAATCAGGTTTACTATTGCTTCCAGTCATGGCCATATCCACACACTATGAGTAGTATGACAAGGTGGGAATGTGTTAAGATAATTTTATGAGGCTGAACCCGTTGTCTGCTCCTCTTTTGTTGTAGATCTCTTCTGCTGCTTGTGGTTACGGTTTCAGTCTCATCGCATCCTTGACTAAAGACGTGTCCAAGCTATGGGGCATGGGCCTGAACAAAGACTCTCAGCTGGGCTTCCAGCGCACCCAACACAGCCGCCGTAAGACAGAAACAAAACTGCTGCTGCCCTCCACTCTTTCAAAACTTATAAACAAAAGTTGCACCAGTGAATTTTTCCTTAACAGTGTGTATGTACCTGTAAAACCTGCTGCTTTTTGGGGACAAATTCACAGAGAAATGCCAACCAAACAGCAGACAGAGTTACCAACTAGCAACGGGAGCATAGCAACAGCCTAAGGGAAAGAGCAAATATTTATTTCTTTAAAGATTGCTTGGAGAAAAAACTGAGCTAAAAGGATAGTGAATATTGGACTCATCAGGTGGCCACACAACTCCAGATGAATACTAATGTTGCTCCATATCTACTGTATGTGTAAAAAGGCAACTTTATGCCACCAATTGTATTTGATACATTGTAGTTTTAACACACTGTATAAAAAAGATGGACATAACTATCATA
The DNA here is from genome assembly GCA_015106735.1 of Paratilapia polleni. Taxonomy (NCBI): domain Eukaryota; kingdom Metazoa; phylum Chordata; class Actinopteri; order Cichliformes; family Cichlidae; genus Paratilapia; species Paratilapia polleni. The sequence continues at coordinate 16,598 of VUQI01026006.1, read as the reverse complement.
ACATCAGCAAGCTGTTTGTTATGGTTACTGTTTGAAGCCTCGAGTTTACTGTTTCGCCTTAGCCATCTTTCTACAAGAGACTAGACCATGGACTGTATATAAAAGATGGACATAGCTTCTGCGTCTAAAAACTAAATCCAATGCGGAAGTGCCTTAAACCTGCATTTGCAACTATTTTTTTATGAGATTTATTGCCAAGAAGCATTGTTACAACAAAGAAATAATCGACCAAACACAAATTTTCTTACTTTTTGTGGTTAAGACGAGTGGTAGACATTTTTATTTTTTGTTTTACAACATAAAATATGCAAGTAAATACCCCACAGAAATTGTTGGGGCCATTTAACCTCATCATGCTGAAAACATGAGCATAGTAGTGGTGACACTGAAGGCAACTGTTGTGTAGTTTGTTTATAGCCTAATGTTAGTCTTCTGTTTCTTGCAGCTGCATTAAAATTTTAAAGATCATAAAAGAAAAAAAATAATCATTAATTCACTTTGATACACTGTGAGTGTGATGCTTCTTTCACAGAAATATGAATAAAATATCCCACTCTCTAACAAGTGGAATATTATTTAAGAATTGTCACTGCTTTACGTCCCTGAATTATCTCCTGTCTGTGTAGATAAGAGCTACGATTACGTGTTAGAGCCGTCCCCGGTGGCCCTGCCTCTCGTCGAGCCTCTGCAGACCAGAGTGGTTCAAGTTGCATGTGGCCGGGCTCACTCCCTGGTCCTCACTGACCGAGAGGGAGGTAAGAGACACACGCCTCCTGCACCAGCTTAAATCCAAACCCACAACAGGCAGTGGAGCATGTTGTCCCCCTTGTGCAGAAACACCTGGTATTGTGCTGATTCCAGCCACCTGCCACACCATGTGTCCTTTTGCATCATCCGCCCACCACTAACCAAAAATGAATCATTATCAGGCAGCTGTTACAGCTCATCCAAAAAGCTCATTAAGGTCTTCTGGTACATTCAGTAAATTAGCAGACTGATGTTCCAACAAGCATTTTACTTCATTTAAATCCTAATTTGTAAAAAGGTTTTTCACCACTTTTGCTGCCCACCAAAATTGTTTTTACTTTATTTATTTTTTATTTAAATGAGCTTTTATCATGTTTTGCCAAATTGCAGAGTGTTTTGTTGTTTTAACTGGTGGTAATTTTGCTGTAAGACATTTACTCACGGGATTTGTGAATCTAGTTTCTGACAAAAGGAAGATGTGCCACGGCTAACCCACAGCGGGCTCTACTGTGGTGTGTTGTTTAGGATGCTGCAGGTAATATTTTAGATTTTTCTGTTGTGCATATTTAGGCAGTTATTTTCAAAGATTTAAATGGTCACCACTTCATACAAACTGCATGTATAAAATCACCAGAAGACGATTGTTGACTTTGCACCAAAATAAGGTTTAAAAAGCATTTTTATCCTGCAGGTTATGTTTCTGCCATCCTTGCTGTTGCACAATTCTCACATAGGTGTTAAGTCAGCATTCTTTGTGTGTCATGTCTTAAAATGTATCTGGCATCGCCTGTGTGGCCAAAGCATGATGCACCATGTATTTAATTCACTCCTTACAAGCAGAACTTCTTTTCTTCTTCTTTTCTGCAGCTGAAATTGATGGAGGATAAAACCAATTTTCATTCTTTTTTTTCTTTTTTTTTTTGTGCCACATGGATTTGTTGGAAGAATTAGCCAGGCAGCAGACATGATGCTCTGTTAAAATCAAACTATTTTAGCCCAGTTTTACCTTATTTTAAACAGTGTGAAAATGCATAAACAATATTAACAAAGTAAACGATGAAATGAAACTCAATAACTGATCTGTGTCATCCATGTGCAACTAAAGCCTAATTAATAGCACTGTGTTGACTCCCCGCTGTAGTCTGTGATGTCATTGTTTACATTTATACTCAGGAGCTGGTGTGTCTGCATTGCTCAGCCATCATGAGTGAAACTGAGCAGTTTAACACAGAGCTAATAAATGTTGAAACAGTTACTTTTGAGTCTCTACACGGATTGTCAGAAAAAGGCATTCTGGAAGAATACTGGCTATTTCATTGGCATAATGAGAATGATAGATGCAATTACAGCCTCTTACAGTTTGTGTAACAGAAGTATTATCCTTGTGCTAATCAATATACTGTGGTTACACTGCATATTACCACCAAACAAGCCTATCACAATTGTTGAGGTCTGTGTCACTCTGACGTGTAGTTACATTTCTGTCTGTCAACGCTGTAAATTTAACACGGTACTATAAATCAAGCATCACTTATTTAATTTGGCTTCCTGTGGTCATTGTTGCTCACAGATTTTGAATGTAACTGTTCAAAAGTTAATAATGATGCTTTGTTTTTACTCTAGTCTGGCACGTTAGCTAATCTTTACTTAGTGATGAGGGGGAGGAAAAGAGAGAAACTGTAGCATAAGCTGGGCTAATTTCCTTTGTTATGGGGCAGCCAGCATAATGCAAAACATTAGCATAGCTGTTACATTGAAATGTATGCATATTTAGACTCAGCTTGGTTTATCACATTAGATTAATCACACCTACTGAAGCTGCTTACACACACTTATCACACTGTCGTTGCAAACTATGGTAAGGATAAGGCTTGGCCTTTAACAAGAGTGTCACCTCTCAGATTTGAACTTCTCTTCAGTTCACTGCAAGTGCAGCACATGTGGTTATGTATGAAGCTTAGTTGAATCTTTGACTGATGCTTCTAAACTTCGACTAAGTGCAGCAGTTTGTATGTCACTCTGGGCTTTTTTTCTTTTTTGGTTGCTGCTTGTTGTTGGTTCTAAATGTAAAGTAAGTAATGCAGTCACGGTCACAGATCTTACACCCTGTCATGGCACGTACTGCAGAGTTGATTAAAACTTTTAAAAACAATAGAATGATTTGCAAAGCATTTATTACACTTTTCTAAAACACCCCGAGCTGATCAGCTGCTTGTTAATCGTTAATGAAAGCAGCTTTTATTGAGGCAGAGTGGGATACATGAAGTATATTGTGATGTCAATGCTTGTTTTCATTTATACAAAAATTCTATTAAAAGTCTATTTACCTGCAAATATAAAACAAAGACAAATAAAGACAGTAAGTAATGAATTTACATAAAAGTGACAAAAGTAGAATAAATGAGTATCTACTAAAAAAAAAAGCATGAAGTAAATGGTGACTCTTCATCTTTAATGTGACTTTATGTGATGCATCCTCTCACACTCTTCTCTCTGTTCGCTCCTTTTCCTTTAGTTTTCAGTATGGGCAACAACGCGTATGGCCAGTGTGGAAGGCGGGTAGTGGAAGATGAAGTCTACAGGTGTGTCCTCGTGCACTCTGCACACACTAAGTGGTGAAATACACCAACTATTCTCACTTTCAACTGACGTCACAGAGAAAGCAGCAGGTCCTGCCGATTTCTTCTGGAGGCGTCTTCTGTCTCCATTGCTGCTTTTTATTATGGAACTCTTATGAGACCAGCTTTTCACTCGCGCAGAAATAATTTTTTTTGAGCACACGTGGTCACAGCAGGTTTGGTCATCCAGAAGTTTCTCCTCCCGCAGAGAGTTTCCCTTCAATGTTTACTCTTTCTTCTAATTAAGGGAACACAGAGAGATAAAGTGCCGTTTCCCAAAATATATAGATTCTGAGAGATCTCCACTTATATTCAGTAGTTTTAAACCCAGAACTACCATGGTGCCATCTTTTCCTGCCAGAAATAATATATCTTCAGAATCAGGAACAGGTGAAATAACACAAATTTTAAACCCGACTGCTTTATTTTAGTAGTTTTTAGTAGGCATTGATTATTTCTTTAAATGTAGATATCAAACTTGGGTACAAAATTGAACATGAAAAATGTTTCACCTGCAGTACCTTAAGTACCCACCAGGGGGTTGGGACCCTCACTTTGGGAATCACTGCTCTATCTGTTGAAAACTTCCTTGGCTGTTTGCCTTGGATACACGTCAGCGGGAGGTTAAAGGAAGGCTGACAGATGCTGCTGTGACCTCCTGGAGGTACCGTTGTCCACGGGTGACGAATCGGTTATTTCTCTTTCTCACCTTTCAACAGTGCCAGTCACATCATTCACAAGATAGAAGGCTTCAGCAGCAGGGTCATCCAGGTGAGCACTGATGACAGATGGTTTTTGTATGTCTCATTTCCCTCCTTTACCAAACCTTTGGGTGCATTCACGTCCTGTCCAGATACAGATTATTTTTAAGTACGCTAACACCTGCCCAGTACACGCATTAAAATGTCATTTGGCTCTGTTGCTACGCTAATCACTTCCTCTCAGAAGTCCATTCATTAAATTTGTCCCGTATTCATCCTGTGAGTCATTTTGTTTCATGAGGTTGTTAGTTTAATCTTATCATTCCTGATGGATTAATTGAGCATTTGGCTAAATGTGACACAAGCACTGTGAAGTTAATGCATTTTTTAAATGTTTTTTTTTTCCAGGTGGCATGTGGGCAGGACCACAGCCTTTTCCTCACAGAGACAGGAAAAGTGTTTGCCTGTGGATGGGGTGCAGATGGACAGACGGGTCAGTGCGCTTCACACTTGGTCACACTCAACATCCCGTTAACCTTGAAAAGCCAAAGAAGATAAAAGTTAAAAAAAAAAAAGTGTTCTTTACCACAGCAGACATCGCTGCTGGAGTATATTAATACCCCGACTAAAAAGTAAAAAAAATCCTAAATATATGAAGTAGCAACTAAAATGTAAGATTAACAGCAATCTAATGTATTTATGCCAAATAAATTGAGTTTTAGTAGGAAACTGTAGGAAACTGCTTGAAATAGAAACTCAAAACGAAACCTGAGCTGGAAAGAAATTCTGCTGCTGGTGGTGAGAAACATCAAAGAAGATACTTTATAATTTAATTCTATGTGGACAGCGTGGTCAGTGACCAAAAACGAAATCGATTTCGCCCGCCACAGTTGTTAGAGTTTTATATTTTTTCATTGGTTTAAAATTTTATTTCATTTTGAATTTTTATTTTCAATTTCAAGTTTTGTTTCTATTAGTTTACAGTGTGGGTTTACTTGTTTCAGTTTATTTTTTTTTATTATGTTTCAGTGTTGGTTTTAGTGTTTTGTTTTTTTTTGTTTTTTAATTATTAAAATGTGGGCGGAATTTGTCTGGGGCATATGAATAGGTATTACAATACAAACAACATGTAATGACATGTAGACATTTACAATAAACATTAGCACCGAAGTGTTCTGATGCTTGTTGGGTTGGCAGATTTGACCACGATGAACAGACTGAAACTAAGAACATTTTCTGTGTTTTATTTAGTTTTGTAAATAAACAACATTGTTTCAGTTAGTTGTCTTAGTTTTAGTTTGTTTTTTAGTTTTAATTTACTATAATAACATTGATGCCTGCTTTACTTGTTAGCTTGCGACTGTGATAAATGCAAAAGAAAGTGTTAAAATCAAATGCAGATACTTTGCTGAAACTAAAACTGCTTCAGCTGACCTGTAATTCATCATGACCATAGACTGCATATAAAAGACCATTGCTTTGTCACAAATTGTGTACTTCCATACTTTTTCTTGCTATTTTGAGTGCACAAGTGTTTTTGCATTATTAAGTGTTACTACATATAGCGCTCTGTGAGTACAAGTGTGTAACGCTCATAGACGGTATAAAAGATGGATGTAGCTTCTGGATCTGTTTAATGGCGACCAGGGGCGATAGCTGTGGTTGCAAAACGGCTTTCTGACTTGGCTTCAGGAAACACTTTTCTGCTGAGCTTATGGGCTCAGTGACTCACTTTGGGTCATACTGAATCAAAAAAAAATCAATTTTGTAAATCTTGGTCATACCATGTTTCAGGAAGGAGGATTGTTTGGGGCAAGCTCACTGGCTAATGACTTGTGATTGACAGGTTGTTGGCCAATGAGCGGTCAGACCCACCCCTCTCTCATCACATCCGGTTGCAAAATGTTTGATGGTCCCTCCTTTTCCTAGTGGAAACATTTCTCAGTTAGTAGGAACAGGATACCTTGCCCCTAGCGAGTTGGGGTTTTTTTTGTTGTTTTTTGTTTTTTGCAATTGCAATTTCGATTGCATTGTTTTTTGCTTGTTGACATCTTCACTGTCTGAAGAATTTAGTATTATGTGTGGTCAGAGGCACGACAAGGTACAAAGGTTCACAAAATGCAGCAGATGGCGTGATAGTCACAGTTAAACTTTGCAGTCAGTACAGAACTCCCTGTATTTATTATAAGAGAACAGTAACCTGTGAAAATTCACATACTACACAAGTTGGTACTGTACGTAGCGTACACAGTCACACACTACATATTTAAGTGAGGGAGTGCTCAGTTGCAGATTGCTGAACACATTCACAGATAGCTGCTAAGCAGTGCTAAAAGAGATATGTAAAGATAAGTAAAATACTAGAATTTTAAGCAACAAAACTGAAGCACAGCCTTCTTGAACGGGCTGTCCCACACACAACCCGTCATATTTGTCAGATAAATACATAAAAACTTCTCCTAAAAGCACCAACACCAGAAACATGGTTGAGAGGTCCAGTTCAGTCACACGATGAGTGGAGGTGAGGGCGACTGCAGCTTCCTGTGTTGGTTGTTGATCAGATTGGCCACAAACTTTAAGACTTAACAAAATCCAGACAGGTGAGTTATAAATAAATTGAAGTTATAGTTGTTACGAACGTGAAACTTAGTTAACGAGCGCAAAACCTTTTTTCATATCACTCTGTAAACGTAAATTTATCTCTGAAGTTGGACGTTTTAACATGGGAGTCTGTGGGCACTCGCTCACTTTTGGAGCCAGCCTCTAGTGGCCATCAGAGGAACTGCATGTTGGCTTCATTTTTCAGGTTGCTGCAAGGTCATGACTGATATTTGGACCATCGCTTTAAAACACGAGCCCATGTGCACTCGTCTGTTGCCGTTCTTTAGTCATTGCTAACTAGGTTTTATTTCTAAGATTGAAATACGGAGTAAAAGTAAGGATTTGTACTTCTTTCTTTCTCTGGAGCTGTTTGATAACTGCAGTATCTCATATTCCAGGTCTGGGGCACCACAACATCAGTTCAAGTCCAGTGGAGGTGGGAGGAGATCTAGCCGGGGTAGAGGTACAGCAGATCAGCACGTATGGAGACTGCAGCCTGGCTGTTTCCAAAGACGGACAGCTGTACGGATGGGGCAACTCTGAATACCGGCAGCTGGCCTCGGTCACAGAGGCCACACAGGTGAGGGGAACTGATGACATCTTTGGTGTCTGAGCAGGGCCTCTGCAACTGCTGCTTGAAGGCTCTGCTGGGTTCCATTTCCACCTGTCATTCATGTGTCCAGACTGTCAGAGCCTTTCCAAGCAGCTCACTTCACAGCAGCCACTAGGCAGTCCATGAGATCTAAAGTTTCAACATTTTTAACTAAAATCTGAAATGAGCATGAAATAATTTGTTGGGGCTTATGTAAAATTCATTTTGGTATTCCTGTCCTAAAAATTAGCTTGTTCCACATCAGTTTTAAAGAACTCTGAAAGCTGTACAGACCTGGAAAGAATTACTTGTTAAATGAATTCATAAGATTGTGCCGACAAATAGCCCTAATATAAAGCTATCCTGTTGAGCTCTGCATGTGAACAGGATTCAAAAAGAGTCACGTAAAAAGGAAAAATTCACAGCGTGATGCTTTATATCCCGCAGAACTCAAAATCAAGAAATCATTATAGCCTAAGAAGTTCAAAAGTACCAGAAATAATTTGACTAGATTGCCTAAAAATATGAAGACATTGTTATAGATGAGTCAGACTACATGAAGTTTAATGTGCAAACCGATCTGTGATTTAAATGAGAGAGGATAAAAAGAATGAAACAATGGATGACGGAATACATTTCATTGTACTGTAGATCCACTTTAGACAATATCTCGACTTGATTCTCATGGAATTGTCCAAAGTTGAGTCTTTCTGTACACATACTACTTTTACTATATGTTACATTTTCAGTGCAGAACTTTTGCCTGTAATTGTAATTATTTTTTCATCAACACTGAAGTGCAGATGTTGAAGAAGAAAGGCTTTGTCTAACCTTTTCAATAAAAGATTTTGGTTACACATTTGTGGTCAGATTTATAAAATTAACATGTTTGCACCTAAGAAGAATTTGTAAAGTTGGTGGATGTGGCATGTTGCCTTAAATCACCTGTAGGTAATTCTTGGACAAGGCCCACTTATTGGAGGAAAAGACAATCAGCACACTGCAGAGAGAGCAAAGCCACATCGTAAATATACTAGATGAATAATGAAGGATCTATAGCTTTCCGAATTCTTATTTATTTTCCTTTTGTTTATCTTTCAGATCAACTCTCCTCGTCATCTTCCTCTGAAAGGCTGCGGAAAGGTGGTTCAGGCAGCGTGTGGAGGCACACAGGTGGCCATTCTCAACAGTGAGTTCACGCAAACAAACAGAAGAAATGCCTTTTTTAATATTAAAGCCGACAGTGTATGTTGGAAAAGTCGCTGTTAGAGGGTTCATAGGAATAAAGGTGCATTTTCTCATTTTAGTCTTCAGTTTGAGTCTAGAGCAGTCATTCCACACTCGGCCTCTTGGTGGCATCACTCATCACAGTTTTGGATATCTGGCTTCTAGTTTGATTCCACGGGCCTGTTTGTTCATTTACCTTTTTGACATGATGACAGACTGTGACTAACTGCTTCAGGTAAACATCAGTGTACTTTGCTAAAATAGAGCTTTTACTCATCGTTGGATGAAGGGCGCTTTCTTTCCGTCAGTGTTGAGTCAACCAGCAGGCTAACTTCCAATGAATTAGTCCAAACTGAGTGACACATTTCTGGTTCTATTCTTAGACGGGTGTGTAAAAGCAGGTTTAGCTTTAACTTTCTTCGTCCTTTACTCTTGTTAGTATTGCATATTATATGTTAGATATGGGATTGATACAAATATTATAAAACAGCTTTGTGACATATCTACTATTTTTAGTTGTAAGATAAACATGGATGTGGTTGTTAAGACTACCAGGCAAATGTCTCATTATTGGTGATTATCAATATGAAATTGAAACTATATATTAAGTTTGGCATTATTTTTGTACATAAAACCTTCAGCTGTACATAACTGATGATGCCTTGGTTTGAAATGTAAAGAAAACGGCAACACTTCAGCCCTGTATGTATGGACCTTGTTATCTCTAGTCAATTGTAATAATTATGGAGGTTGTTTGTTATCTTGATCCTATGCAAATCTGCTGTGTCCTTACTTTGAAAGTAAAAATTTCACCACATTTTATACCTTACATATTTATCCCAGCAAAGAGGTCCTATGATAATATCAGTCTGGTGCAAATCAGCATCTTGGACATTTTGGTCTGTTTTTTGTTTTTGTTTTTTTTTCTTCTGTACCTTGTTCCTGAATAAAAGCTATGGAGGCTGTGTTGAAAATTAGGTTATAAAACTATAAAGTTTGGAAGCGTTTTGGGTGTAAATTCAGGAGAACTTGTGCTGCTGCATGGCATGAAAACAAGTTCACATTCATCAGAAGGGGGAAGGATGATGAGGATGGATAACATGCAAGGAACATATCGCTGTTTAAACAGGCCTACATTTATAATGTGGCAGCCTGTTAATAATAGCATTAGGTCTGAAGCTGGTGAGCAGAGCCAGGTTTTTAGAGCAGTCTGAAGCCCGAGCATTGGGGTAGTAGGGATTACGTGAACATATGCAACCTTTATTTAAAAACTTTGGCCATGTTTAATATCAGCATGCACCACTGTAACAGAAAATAATGAAAAGCATAATAATGCAGACATTTTCCTACATGGATCAATAGAAGAGAAGTAACTTTTTTCCTTCTGGAAGATTATTCTGGAATAATTTGGAGTATTAACCTTTACAGGAGTTTGACTTGTGAAATTCACTTATTTCCCTTCAGGTAGACAGTTAGATGAGCAGATACTACTCATATATCTATTTTTTGTGTCACATTTCATTTCTTGTTTGTTTTATTTTAAAGGTAGAGAGCTCTCATTCACTTAAAGAATTAAAGGTTTGGTTTTACATCATAAGAAATGAGGCACAAAATCCACAGTTCTCTTTGTGAAGTTCAAGAGAAATGAAGAGGGTATTTTCCAAAGCTACAGAGAACTTTTCTCTCATAAAACATTTGCAAAGCAGATTTTTAGAAATATTTTAATTCTTGAATTGTTTCTATTCATGTTTACCAGCCTGCTATCTTCTGCCGTTGCTATTTTGTATGCTTCTTACTGTCACTGACTGTTGGCAGGAAGAACTGTAGGAATCTGCACCACATCAACCCTGCACACAAAACGGCGACCCTAACAGTGTCCCTCTATCGGTGGGATGTCAGTAAATTTAAGCAGAATGCAGACTTTGCTTATCTTGTGAGAATTCATAACAAAAACCAGAGGTTGGGTGGATGGATGGGTACTTCGTGGACTTCAGTAAAGTAATGCTCTCTTATGCAAATAAGGTTTTTGTCATACTTTTTGCTTTGTGGCTGAGAGCGTCCTAAATGGTGACGTTTCTCCAAGAAATAATCCTCATCCTCACTATGAGCAGCTTAACAAAATGACTCTGTTGACTTTCATTAGGAGAGATTCTGAGGAGTTTCATGAATTATAACTGTAACCACAAGAACTCAGTTAAGACACATTTGTTTTAATGACAATGATTTTAGCCTTGCTAGCGGCAAAAAAAAAAAAAAAATGAATCCGCCTCTTTGAGTGGAATATCTCAATGGCCTTTGGATGTTTTTCTTCCTGTTGATTAATTATTCAACTGATTATTTGGTAAATGGTAAATGGACTGGTACTTATATAGCGCTTTTCTACTCTATGTGAGTACTCAAAGCGCTTCATAGTACTTACACTTTAATACACTTTTTCTACACTTAAGTGCTTTTCTAACATTCACTCACACATTCATACTCCGTTGAGCACATCGGGAGCAATGTAGGGTTCAGTATCTTGACCAAGGACACTTCGGCACGCAGACTGAGGTAACCAGGAATTGAACCACCAAACTTCCGATTAGTAGACGACCCGCTCTACCTCCTGAGCCATAGCCTTTATTTCAGTTCTACTTAGCGGTATCTATGTGTGTCTTTTGTCTTTCCAGAACAAGGAGAGGTGTTTGTGTGGGGCTATGGTATACTTGGAAAAGGCCCAAAGCTATCAGAGTCTTCGACCCCAGAGATGATTCCCCCGACACTGTTTGGACGCTCGGAGTTTAACCCCTCAGGAGCTGTCACCAAGATCAGATGTGGCCTCAGCCATTTTGCTGCCGTGACAGGTAAGAGCGCTTGTATACAGGCATAGAAAAACTCTTTTGGGCTGCAGCAGATCAGAGCTCCATGTCAAATCAACATCACACCTTGATAGGCGCAGTGATGCTTCTTTACAATATTCCTACTTCATCGTTCAGGTTTTAGCCCTTTAGTTTCGAGCCAGGATAGGAAATTAAAACATAAAACTCATGAACAGCACAGCCATTAACTGTCAAAAAGCCAGATGTGCTTCAAATGACGCAAAAGTGTCTGCGAGGGATACATTTTATCACTGAGTCAGGTAATGTAGTCTGTTTATGGCACCGAAATGAAAACGTCTGTCTCACCTTGCTTTTATCGCTAAAACATCGGACTGAAAACACCTTTTGGTCAGTTTTTATTAATAAGACGCAGAGTTTATAACCAGCCAACAGCACTAAAACTTGAGATGGAAGTGTTTGTACTTTATTTTTGCATTATGACTGATTTCGCCTTGAGTTGTCATTTTCCCAAAAGCACTGATTGTTTCTTGGGGTTCAGAAAAGTAAGAGATTCAATTCATGGATTCTTTTTATATGTTGGAGGGAGGACCGCTGCATGTGTGGGAAAAAAAGTTGATTAGAGGCTTTAAGGCTCCATCTTCAAGGCTCAAGATTGAGGTGTGTGAAATTGAATTAATACATCTAGTAAATCAAAAAAGGGGAAGATACTAACGGTCACTATCTGAACTGTTGGTGCCGAAAAGAGGAAATTTCTGATATAGATGTTTTGTTTTGTTTTTATGTCCATTTTCAGCTTGACATTTACAAATGCAATGCTAAATTAAAAAGACGGTTTGTAACACCGGAAAAACAAATATGTGATCAAACCCAGTGACTCGGTGGTTAGCCGTTCCCTCAGAGCACAAAGGTCCTGTGTTTGAACCCTGGCCAGCACGGGTCTTTTCTGCGTGGAGTTTCCTCCACAGCAGGGCTGTCAGAATCATTTTACATCTGGGCCACATACTGCCCAATTTGATCTCAAGTGTGTCTATTAAAAA
>VUQI01026005.1:0-15290 GCA_015106735.1 Paratilapia polleni | reverse complement strand
TTTAACATGGGAGTCTACGGGGACTGATTTGCTTTTGGAGCCAGCCTCAAGTGGCCATTTGGGGAACTGAAGTTCCACATTGCTTTCATTTTTCAGGCCCAAAGGTTGACACTTGGTTGAAACCAAAGCACATATTAGCAGAGCTTATGTGGAAATTTTAAAAAGATTAATTGGAAAAACATGAATTCTTTAACCCATTAAAATGCCACCATATCCATTTGAAAGACTTAAACTGAACTGTGAGATATTACTCCAAACAGTGTTGGGGATACTGCATTACAAACTAATTTGCCAGGATACTCAGGTTACCTCTTTGTTACAACAGGTAATGTGATACAACAGTTTTGGAATTGAAGCAATCTGATATTTAGTTACTTTTTCAAGAAAGTGTCTGTCAGTGTTCCTTTTGTTGCCACAAAACAGGAAAGTGCTGGCACATTTGTTTCCATTTTTCTCCTACTAGAATCCACAGTATTTTTGAATTTGACAGCTGCAAAGATCTCTACTTCAGGTTCTAACAAGGACATGTGCAATCTATGCACAGCATCTCCACAACAGTGGTGGCTGATTAGGAGGAGAAAGATACAGTTCCAAAACAGCAGCTAGCATTAAGTTCAACTATAGCTGTCACTCTGAAGGAAGCTAACAAGATTGCTGCTTGTTATTTGGTGAGGGAAACACTACCAACATCAACTCACTCATCAAATGAGGTTAAGTCAATATATTCAAAGAAAAGTCTAAAGTAGGATACACACCCTCAGGACAACATCCACAAGAAATTGCAAAGGTGTGTATTTGGTAACACAAAAGTACTCTACAGTAACAAGTTACCTTTCTGGAATGCTCGAGTGTAACAAACTACTCTTCAATGACAATCTTGTAATGCTACAAATTTCTTTTAAAGGCAAAATTTCCCAACACTGCCTCCACAAGTGGTTAGTTAGAGGTTTGTTTAGTTATGTATAATGTAAAGAATCCAGGCTCTAGACATGCTGTCTGCCTCACTAACATGTATCAAATGGGTGGGAGGTGACAGGCACAGCGCCTTTCACTGACCTCTGAAGCCTCCCTGGACCACGTTTACTTCAGAGTCCTCACAAACGAGAAACTTCCCCCTCCTTGGGCCAACAACAGAGAGTCTGACAGGGGTGAGCAAAGAGCAAAGTGCTTTATTTAACCACTGCAGGCATGGTGTTGGTGGTGGTGGTAGTGGTGAGGAGGAGGGGGCATGGAGGCGGAAGCCCCCTTTCGTTGGCTGGAACCTGGAAAAAGAAGAGTGCACTGGCACTGGCGAGCTGAGGTGCCTGCCCGGCTCCCATGTCTCCGCTGCACCTGTTCGCCTCAACACTAAATGTAAAGCAGCTTCCAGGCAGTACTGAGCGCGCTCAGGAGGGGGGGGGGCTGGCTGACACGGTACTCCCAGCTATGCCAGCTGAGTCACTGAAATTAAGACCAATTTAGAAAGGTGTCTGGTGAACGGGGCCTGCGCCCCCTCCTCTTCCATCTCACTCGCTCAGCTCTTCTCCCACCATCTCCTCAACACCCACACTACCGCCCACCCGCCTCAGGGACCGTGGCTGCTGTTCTATTATAGCAACTCCACACATATCCACTGTCCTACCTCTTCAAACTCACATCCAAAGAGGTGCTTTTTTCCCCCACTTGCTGCATGTGTAACAAAGTTGAAACAAGGACAAAGCGGAAAGAGTCTCACTGCCCATTCTGCATTATGCTCATGTCGATAACAGCGGTCGGAGAGGTTATATCATGGAACAAGCAAAGGGATGGGAAGGCTTCACGGCCTGCTGCTGGATGGGGCAACAGATTGATCCATTTGCACAGAGGGGTGCTGAGTCGCTGTGACCTGAGAAAGGGCACTCAATCGCAACTAGGTGCTTGTAAACACGTGAAACCCAAAACCAGTGAGTGACAACAAAGGGCTGCTTAAAAAAAAAAAACTTGAGTCTTAAGTCCTCTGGTCTGACAGTCAGTATCTATGGAAGCCTGTGAGGATTCATGTAGGACTGACAATTTAAATATACCACTTTCATACCACACGTAGCTCCACATGACGAGTGTTCATCGAAAAATTAAAATAAAATCAAGATAGAATAAACAGTTTTCACCTCTAGCGGGGGAGAAAAACGAGACGCCGGCTTTAATAAATCTATAGTCAGTTTTAAGTCTCCTGCAGCCAGCCCAACAGCTTGCTCCGTGTCTCTACGCATTAACCCATTTACTGCAATGTAATACTGTATATCAACCTGTACAGACGCCGACGCTTTCACTTCCATCAGGCACAGGATAACATTACAACTGAGGGATGGCTGTTCAAAGCAGCCGGTAGAAGAGAACAAAAGAACTCAATGCGGGGGGAAAACAACACTGTTCTGGCTTTTATGGAGGCTACTGGGAGTAATTCTGGGTTATTCATCAGCCCAAACCGACACGAAGCCCTTGTTTTTCTCCAGACATTGTCGCGAGGCTCGCGCTGGCCACCGCTGTTGCTTCACGAGCCCGTGCGAAAATAGATGCGCACGACATTTCGCCCTCTTTCCCGGTGACCGCTCCGGCGACACACCGGTAAAAACACGCGTGTAGCTTTTGCGTTTTCCCAAAGCCTCGTTTCTTACCGTGTCGACGCTTCCCAACACGGCGGTTGCCAGTGTTTGTACCGGAGGAGGCTGCTCTCCGCTGGCTCCCTCCGACGCCATCTTCGTACTGTAGCGGTCTGCTGGAGTGAGGGCGCATCCGGCACTTATTAACTATTGCGCTGCTGAACGCAAATCACGCCACGCACGGCCATGGAAAAAGAGAGACGAGATTTGACAAATTGCAGTGGGGGGAGAAGACGACAAGTCTCCGTCGTGAAAAGCCCACAACTGAGTGTATGCGGGCTGCTGCAGCTGGGAGGGGGGAGTGGGCAGTGGTGTTGTAGGCGTGGACCGAGCTACGCGTAAAAATCCAGATGCGAAGAACCGGTGCGCTCCCAACTGGAAAGGAGGTGCGTTCTGACAGGCCGATTGACAGCAGCATTTGTCGACCACTGTTGGTATAAAACTAACCTATGAGTGGTTTCCAAACTGTGGTTCAGGGACCTCAAAGGACTTTTGTAACAGTAAAATTAAAACCGTATTTGAAGATGTTGTAAAAATGGCTCTACTTATTATAAATTATTTTGTTTAAAATTTATTTTAAAATGACCTAAAGCAATCAAAACTAATTTGACAAAATGACTATGACTTCATCTCCAAAACATCCATGTGTTGTACAACACCTGAAGCTGAAAAGGGGCTGGGCTTTTGTGTAATACCATTTAGTACCACAAGATGGTGCAGTGAGTCAACAAGGTAAGTCATTAACATAGCCTGATGGATGTAGCCACCCTGACATCACGCATTGGTTCTAGACTCTACAATTTGAAGCCTCAGCGTTAGCATTTTGTCTACGGACATGTTGTTTTTATGAGCCAGAAGTTACCATATTTGGACATGAGTGTGGATTGCTAAATTATCAGTTAATGCTAGCTAGCTTGGTTAGCAAGTTACGTTCATAAACTGTACAAGAGCAATGCATACATCCATCCATCCATTTTCTTCTGCTTATCCTATTCAGGGTCGCGGGTGGGGGCTGAAGTCTATACCAGCTATCATAGGGCGAGAGGCGGGGTACACCCTGGACAGGTCGCCAGTCTGTTGCGCTGTTGCCTCACAGGAAGAAGGTCCTGAGTTCGAATCCACCATCTGGCTGGGGCCTTTCTGTGTGGAGTTTGCATGTTCTCCCCGTGTTTGCGTGGCTTTTCTCCGGGTGCTCTGGCAGTCCAAAGACACACATACATGTATCAATTAATTAACAAAGTAATTAAATATTTCAATTTGTCTCAACAAAACTGCAACACAGTCTGTACCACACAGAAAGCCATAATATGTCAGATAATCCATTAAAAATGCTCCAAAAGACACCAACAGCACAAACATGGTGAAGAGGTCCAGGTTAATGACCTGAAGTAATGGAGGCGATGCCTAGGAGATGGCATTTGTGAGGTCAATGGTCAATCAAAGTGGCCACGTCCTTCAGTCCAGTATCCAAGTGGATGAGTTATGACAAAAAAAAATTCCGCCCAGAGCTGTTATGAAGGAAAAAACTATCTATATAGGGTAAAACTGTTTTTGTTTTGTACCACAGTGTAAACATCCTTTTCAATACTGTAAAGTTGAACATTTTAACATGGGAGACTTTGGGAAGTGACTCATTTTTGGAGCCACCCTCAAGTGGCACGTAGAGTAACTGGAGTTTTTGGTATTTCCGTGTTGGCTTTATTATTCAGCTCTGGAGGTTCCCACTAAGTCATTCTTGTTTGCAATGGCAGGCTGGAAAATGGCAAAGCATCTTGAGGAAATGAGGGTAAGGATAAAACAAAATATTGAAAGTTAAAAGAAAAACAGGACAACTCCGAAACATCTCAGTGCACCCACTGCTACCCACTGGTGGTAAAAGTTAATTTAAAATCTGCAGAGTAATTACAATAAGTACCTTTAAGGGGCAAGATGTATTATTTTTAAAGCTGTTTTGAAATGAACTGGAACCTGTCATCAAGGACACTTTTTTATAAATTATCTTTCTGAATGTTTTTTTTTTTTCTAATTTCTAAGCATAACTGTGGCTAAAGGCATTCTGTTTCAAGATTTTCAGTTTTCCCTATTCTTGCAAATGCAAAATTTTGACAAAATGTTCTTCAGATGTAACCAAAACCTGGTTGCGTGGGTGGTTTAAAGTTAAGGTCGCTGTGAACTCACAAAACATACCTCAAAAATTCTTACAGTTAGTCTAGTTATGACAAAGTTTAATACATATCGTTAACTGGATAAAGTCATGAAAGTGGGGCATTCTGTATTCATAAGGTCATCTTCACTTTGACATTATAATGTTCACTTAATGAAAAATCACTTCAATGTCATAACTTCCGAACAGAAGGGGACATTAATATAAACTGCAAGTTTGGAGCATATCCCAGCTGACACCCAGCAAGAGGTGGAACACAACCTGGACCGGTTGTTAGATGACAAGGAGGGTCACTGACACTGTACACTATTTCATAAGAAGGCCTCAAAAGTGAACCCAAAAAGCAAAGGATTTCAAACCATAAGCCCCACTGTTAATCTCACGCGAGTTTACGCTCGGAGTTCAAATCTCAGTTCTGATTGTGTTTATCCCAGAAAAACAGAGAGGATAAAGGTTAGGGGCCGTCCCAGCTCCCAGATGTGGCATTTAGGATTAACTGATGCTGATCCAGGCCTGGTCACCCAGAATGAGGTTATTAAGTCTCTATTTAGGTCAAATGTTTTATGACTGACATTCGCTGGTTTCACTGAGGGCTTGACTGTGTGTTGACTACAGAGATATGTAACTTTTCCTCATAACTGAGCTTATATGGTTAACCTGCATGTAGTTTTTAGGCAACTCTGGAAATTGTTAATTGTTGTTGAAATATAGTGTTTTGGTGATGCTGAAATCTTAACTCACCTCAGAACAATAAAAATAGGATTCATTCAACCAACAGTGCTTTGATAAGTATTTTTCTTTGATCCCACACACACATACAATTCAAACCATACCCACAGAAGGTTGTGGCTCACCTTTCTGTAATCCTTAGGGACATTTCACATGTAAATTCCTGCCTTTCCTGCTGAGGTCTTTTTAAAAAAAACTTTTAAAATCTCTTTCTCGCACCATTTTGTCATGTGTGAAATCCCAAACTCGTGTCTAAATCAGAGGCAGATCAGCAAACATGGAGCTGTCACATGGAGATAATCCCTTCACTATCTGAAAGGAAGCTCGTCATTAGCCACTAATTATGGGGTTACTCTGGAGATGTCATTTAAAGTTGGCTGTGACCCTTAAAAGAAAAGGGTTACTTCTTTATCCTTTATTCAGTGAGTTCCAGTTAGTCCTGTATATTCTAAGACAAAGGTGTCTCTGAAAGCACCTTCTCTACAACTGCACCAGCAGTTAGTTGCTGTGACCTTGACTTGACTGTTGAATACTGCTGAAAAAAAAATACAAGTTTAGAAAGAAACTATTCTGATATCAGAACATTAAATAACCAAAACGTTGATTCTTGGCAGCTGGTGAAGTCAGTCCTGCACAGAGTATGATACAGAAATGAACAGTTGGACCAGAAGCTCAAGCTGACCTGCCAGTTGCCTATTTGATGTCAGGTACAGAATCATACATACCCACTGGACACTTCATTAAGTACACCTTACTAGTAGCGGGTTGGACCCTCTTTTGCCTTCAGAGCTGCCTTAATTCTTTATGGCATAGATTCAAAAAGAACATTTCTCAGAGATTCTGGTCCATACTGACATGATAGCATCACACATCATCTCCCAGTTTACCACATCCCAAAGGTGCTCTATTGGATGTGGTGACTGTAGAGGCCATTTGACCATTGTCAAGTTCAAGAAACCAGTTTGAGATGATTTGGGCTTTGTGACATGGTGTGTTATCTAGCCGGAAGCAGCCATCAGATGATGGCTACACTGTGGTCATAAAGGGATGGACATGGTCAGCAGTGAGCCCATGCGAACTGTATCCTCAGTTTCCTGTTCTTAGCTGACGGGAGTGGCACCCCGTGTGGTCTGCTGCTGTTTTAAGGTTCCATGTGTTGTGCATTCAGAGGTGCTCATCTGCATACCTTTGTTGTAATGAGTGGTTATTTGAGTTACTGTTGCCTTCCTATCAGCTCCAAGCAGTCTGGCCATTCTCCTCTGACTTTTGGCATCATCAAGGCATTTTCACCCAGTGAACTGCTGCCCACTGGATATTTTCTCTTTTTCAGATCATTCTCTGTAAACCCTAGAGATGGTTGTGTGGGAAAATCCCAGCAGATCAGCAGTTTCTGAAATACTCAGACCAGCCTGTCTGGCACCAACAACCATCCCACATTAAATCACCGTTCTTCCCCTTTCTGATGGTCAGTTTGAACTGCAGCAGGTTCTCCTGGCCATGTCTACATGCCTAAATGCATGGAGTCGCTGCCATGTGCTTGGCTGATTAAATATTTGAGTTAACTAGCAGTTGAACAGGTGTAACTAATGAAGAGGCTGGTGAGCGTAGGTACTCTCCTTGATTTGAGATTGCTCCCTGGAAGTCCCATTCGGACCACTTGCACTGCTTCTGCTATCCCAACACAGACTTCAGTCATGCACAGATATAAATTAGCTTTCATACAGATCATTATCAGTAATGATGAGTAATGGGTCTCCAGTGGAGTGTCCAAGTCCAGTGTTGGCACATAGCACATAGGATCAGGAAAATAATTTTAAAAAAAAGACATTCACACGGTTGAATTTATTCTCTAGGGTCAGACTGTCAACATGTAACACTGTAATATCCTGAGCTATGGGTGTAAACTTCCTAAATTTTGGTGAAAACTATCATGCAGGCACAAGGTTTTTTTCTTCATACCAAGGCATAACCTCCTTACCAACCTCCCTGTTGACTGATTAGATATTAACATTAACATACAGTTAAACAGGCGTTACTAACAAAGTGGCCAGTTAGTGTACGATGCAGACATTACTTTAAAAATAGTAAGGCAATGTGAAGGTCTTTTCTGTTTCCATAGACTGCCTATCACGTAGCCACTGTAACATCACCTATTAGTTTGTGGACTCTGCACTGTGAAGCCTTGATTTTAGCTTTATGGTTGCCACCATGTTGGCTTTTTAGAGCCAAAAGTGACCACATTTAGAAAAGAGTAGGGATGTTCCTCTGGACTGACTTGCTAGACAAGAGAGAGAGAGAAAAAAAAAAGACAGAAAATCCTCTGAGCACAGTTAAAGTTAAAGTTAAACTTTGGCCAAACAAATACTTCATGTGTATTTTAGGAGCTATATTAAACCTTTAAAAACATCCCTCGGTAATCAAATCGTGTTTTAAATGCCACTGAAATATGCGGCACTTTGCACAGTATATAAAGTTGCAAACACGCACAGTGTCAGATTAGTATGCAGAGTTTGGCTAACCTTAGCAGTGCTAGCAGAAGTAGCCTTGGTTTCGTCCATGCTAGTGTCCACATCTGGACTAGCTAGCAATTGTTTAAATTGGCAACACCCCTAATAATGCTTAACTTCAAACCTTACTATAACTTAAGTGAGTTACAGTATTAAAAATGTCCCTCCTGTACAGTTGTTGAAAGAGTAGATTAGCCAGAGAGACCAGAATTGTTTTTTGGAAGAATCTGTTGATAATGTTTATTTTTGCTATAAAGCTGTGATTTTTTATCATGGGAGCCTATGGAGATTGACCCGGTGTTGGAACCAGCTGTAAGTGGCCATTAGAGGAACTGCAGTTTTTTAGTGTCATTCACAGTATAAAATTTGCTGTAATAATAACTAGAGAGTTTCAAAAAGACTGATTTATTTTTAACAACCTGTTAGCCACCTGATTCCCAGGATAATGTAATTTGAAGACCTACTATATGCTAACATGATTGGCACATGCTGAAAAGTGGGAGAACATAATTCATAATTTGTGGTAACACTGTGGAGCAAAAAATTAGGAGGGACCCAATTCTTGGTCCCACTGAGAAAAGGGCGCAGTCATGCTTGTATTAAGTTGTGCACACAGAACAGTATCTCCACATTTGAGTGTACAGTATGAGCTCAGCTGAACTAATCCTCACCTGAGGAGTTCTTCAGAAGAGGCTGAGATGACACTTGATTGACACTTTGAGTTTCTCCACCTGTCTCATCCTGCTCTTATAGTCAGTGCAGTGGAACCAGCTGTGACAATCAAGGCATGCTGCTCATACACAGAGACCATTCATTCATGTCATTCATGGATGTAGAGAGAAGAGAGTTTGGGATTCATGACTTGGAAACAGTAGTCTATGCACACAAAAGGACCATATAATGAGTGTGGCTGGCCATATACTTAAATATCTTTTTTTTTTTTTTTAAATCCCCTCAAAAAATGACATTGTTGCCAAAAAACAATAAAATATTACATGTTATAAATATATAAGCCAGATAATTCCAGTAGGGGACATGCTTCTTCATTATCATGAACATTCACTACATAGTTATTTTATGGCAATCCCAAGAGCATCAAATGTGCATTCATCTGCAGTTGTAAATACTTCCAAACATACTTGTATGTGCGCTATTTAGTCCTGTTTGAGTAGCATCAGGAAAAACCTAAAAATTTTTTTTTTTAGTTTCCTTTTTTTTAACATATTTACATCTGTCAAACTTGGGACTAAGAGCCATGATAGCAGAAGTAGAAGAAGAATCTCATTGTATCTTTAAGGGTACCAAGCCATTGGTGGTATCCTCTAAGGTACTGCCACTGTACCCTTGACAGGTGGTACATGTACTCTTATTGGTACCAGTCTCAGACTTCTGGTAACAATTTTCTATCTTAATCTAATGGTAAAAAAAAAAGACATTTTATAGTGGACTGACATTTTTATATTTCCCAGTCTTACTGATCACTCAAAGATTTATTTTTCTCAGATCTGCACTTATGGGGAACTTACCACAAACCCACAAACAGCATAGAGAACAGAGGGCCAAGGAAGATTGAAGCTGAGAAACTATTTGTTGCAAAGTGATAACTTAATTATATAATAATCATAACTTAAAATATGGAAGAAATGATGCAAATATGTAGTTTTTGAACCTCAAAAAGGAACACAGTTATCTTGAGGTCCAATAATTAGCTCCAGGGGGTACATTTGTGTAGACTGTACCTGTAGGGACAGAAATGAACCCATATTTCTAACAATGTGTAACAAATTTTTTCACTGGTTATAGTTAATTCCTGTTTTTTAATTATTATTTTTTTAATACTTACATATTAACAAGTTGTTGTTTTTTTTGTAAAGTGTTGTTGTTCAGAGTTCAGGGCCTTGCGTGTGCAGACTTTATCATCTACAAGCAGCTGAAGGGAGCTCAGTTTCTTTGCTCGCTACATCTAACTGAACACTGACTCAGTGCCAAATTTGGCTAATTATGTTTGCTATAATTGGCCTGACTGGACTATGGAGGGGAGGCCTGCACCATCACAGGGGAAGCCGCTAATATGAGGCACGAAGTTTATGGATAACCCTGCCTGCAGTTCAGCCTCTAATGATGTTAGGACCTGAGTAACATCAGTACCATATGAAAGCATGTGAATGCTAATGCATGAAAGTCTCATGCACATGATGAACATGTGAGTCATTTAGTCCGATTTTAAGGGGCTAAAACTACTAACATTAGAGTCTTCAAGACACTAATTTTGGCATAAAAGAGCTCTTTTCATAAATCCTTTCATGTTCTAACATTTCTTAAATGTCCAAAACAGAGCAGATCATGTAAAATTGTTTTTTATAAGGTTTTTTTAATTAAAAATTTCACACCAGAATGTACCTAAAATATCTAAAGTCAAAGGTACTCATGCAGATGTTTTAACCATAACAGCTGCTCAGTGTTGTTATAGCTGTGGATGAGCATTGCTAGGTCTGAGGAAATAATTTCTGCCTTACAAATCATGGAGTCTGAAATGCCCTTATACTTGCTGCTACATTATGGGTACGGCAACATACAGTGTTTTGTGCTGTTATGACTAAAAAGCCTCTGCTGCCTGATTTTGATTCACATTTCATGGGAGTACAATGTCATATTGCAGGTTAATTAAATCAATCTTTAAGGTGTAACAATTCATCATATACAGGATAATTAGAATAAATGTAATGGGGAAGAGGCTGCATTTCAGTGCTTCTTCCATGTGCCGGACATGTCAACAGCCTCATTACTTATGTGCCAATTTGACCCATAAACAGGGACCGAGGGGTCTATTACAGGAAGGGAGAGCAGGGATGAGAAGACAGAACAGCAGCCTCAAGCTTAAATGATGACCATCATAGAAGGATGGAGAGAAAGCAGTGCAACTGGAAATGATGGGACAGATACTGATGGATGGGGCCAGAGTCGGGGAGCAGCAGCCAGAAGCCCCCCTGCCTTCAGTCCTGTGGGAATACTTGGCTCATATTAACTTGCTCATTGTTGGGACACACAGTAAGTACAATGACTCCCTTTTTGTCAATGATGGCATAGTGGACTGAGAGACCGGGCCATCACTGGAGCCTGTGTGCTCTGAAGCATGGCTCGGCCGGCAGGCAGACAGGAAAGAAAACAAGAGGAGTGACACAACGAACCCCAGATCCCATACCCTGGCCACCGCTTCAAATAGGAGGACATGGAAGGTCTAGATAGTGACTCTACTGACAGAGAGAGGAAATGGAATGAGGAGGTGGGCATGAAGTGCCGGGATCTGGGCCACATCTCTGTCTGACTGTCCCTGAGGGGCTGCCAGTAGCTGAACCAGACCTCTGTTCAGTCATCATCCCTGCTGAACTGAACTGTTTTTCTTCCCCCTCTGAGCTCCAGTCCCTCTCCATTCACCTCATGTCTTCCCTTCACTTTCTCCCTCACACTGTCTCTCTCTGTTTAATCTTTAGCCCATGGCTCAGGAGTGGATGGAGCAGGTGCTTGTACTAAATAGTGAAAGGCTGCAGTCACTTTTTTCTCCACTCTTGTTTCAAGGATTCACTCAGCAAAACCAGCCAGAGAGGAAAAGTATAAATGTATTTGATTCTGAAGGAGAAGAGTGACCTTGTAAGAACAATATCCTTAAAGGCCTCTTCAAATAAAAAAAGATGGGCTTGTACACTGATGTTTGGCCTTCACTGTCCAGAATGAACTACAGTGTACAATAAAACTGACTGAGGACTAAAAGGTAAAATGATGATGAAAAGACAGGAGAGGGTACACGAGCGTCAGTAGCTACAGAACTTTAAGCTACAACACAGTTGCAACAGTTATCAGGAAGTAGAGAAGGAGTCATATGACCAATAATCTGACTTGGCACAAGGATTATTGATGGAAACGGTTGTTTTAGAGGCTCCTCAAACAATGTGAAGGTAAAAAAAAGGTGTTGATTATAAAACAGCAAAAGAACTTGAACATAAGCCTGTTAAAATCAGCAGGACGGTCTTTGAGATGAAATGAAACTAAATTACATTTAGCCTATTAGGGTTTGGAATTGAGCACACTGGTTTTCTCTAATAGGGTTAGGGCAACCACAGCGCCTGCACAAGGCTGACAGGGCTAGTAGGAGTGTGTATTTAGTGATGGCTCAATGATTTGTACCCTCCCCAAATACTACAATGTTTGGCAGGAGAAGAATTTTCCAAGAGGACAGTGAAACACAATGTAACAAGCCTGACCAAATGCGTAAGTGTTGATTTCTATCCAGCAGAGCACCTTTGGAGGACTTTAAAACCCCTCCAGCAAAGAGATGCTGAAAAGAAAATCTGTGAAGGATGGCTGAGCACGTCTCCACAGATATGCGACAGACTGGTTTGTGACAAAGCGCCCTCCTGGGTATGATAGCAGCCGAAACTGAATCAAAAATCGAATGTGACATTTGAAATGTTACAAAAATAAAAGACTGGAATCATCTCACTAATGAAGGATAGACTCTTGTTGAACTGAGGTTATACTTTGGGACATGTATTTTTAATATTACAATACTGTCTATCCAGCCTCTTTTTTAAATATTATTATTATTATACAAAAGATAAATAAAAAAAATCTCACTTTAACTTAAAAACAGTGCAATGATTGTAAGATGATACAATTTTGAAAGAGTTAACATAATACTCGTATCACATGGGGTGGTGTACTCTGTTGTGAACCTTGTGTTTAGTGGAGACTTATGATCAAATCTACCTGTTAAATAGGAAGGTTCTCCATGTTTTCACCAGAAATCTGAGTTTAACACAAGAAACATATGAACGTGTTTTGTGATAGCTTCTCTAGTGCTAATATGGAAATGTGATGCATTATGAAGCCTCCAGTGTGCACAAACACACTGGATCTTCAGAGAATCGAACACATTTTGCCTCCAATGAGAGCTGGGATAGGCTCCAGCGACCCCGCGACCCTGAATTGGATAAGTGGAAGAAAATGGATGGATGGATGGAGAAAAAAAGGAAAAAAAGAATGACAATGACTTCATTAATTTATTTTTCAAAAAACAGATCACATGCAAATGACTGTTTATATTTAGTATTTAAAAAAATATACTGAGTGGATCTTTACAGTTAAAATTGTAGCTTTAAACTTTGCCAAATGGGCTCACTAGTAGTGGAAGGAAGGAAAGGGTTTTGACAATGTAATTTTTTTTTTTTTTTTTTGGATGCCTTTCTATTTTGTGCTTACTTAATTATTTTATATTTCTACTTTGGTATAGCTAAGAGTGATTTTATTTATACTTTTGGAGTTATTAATTTTATTATGACAATTTAAGTTAACTGTAACGCAAGATGTTAACATTAGGTTAACTTCTGGCATAATACTTTAAGTTTGTTTTACAGCTAACTCTTGTTCTATTTTACTTCAGTGTAAAAGATTTGTCCACATTTCATGACAGTGTGACTGAAAACAATATATTGTACTGAACATGTAGACAATACAGTGCTTGTCCTAATGTCTTACTGTTTATCTTTCGTTCTATGCTAGGCGTTCTCGGATAGTTGAAGAATTTGCAGCACTTACACGATAATGCACAGTGTGTTCAGAAATCTGTCACTTGGTATCCTGCTCTACTGTGAACATATTTTAGGTCAGAATGCACGTCGGTGTTGCTGGCTCTTGAAGAACAAAAAGCATTTGAGGAATGTAAATGAGTTAAAGGGAGGGGGAAAAGAAGAGATTCTTATACAGACGTCTAAACTCTGCACTCAGGTGCATGTTCTCTCACCTGTCTGTGACTTAGCCTGTCCCATCCAGCCAAACCAGCGTGAGACCAGGGTTACAACCCTGATACTTGGCACCCGGCTCAAGGAGAATGACATGTTTGTTCAGAACCTGCCCCGACTTCAGATGCCAGGATGAGTCATCCAGAAACTTGACAACTGCAGTGTTGCATAGAGCCGTCAACCCCTCCAGCACATTTTCCTTCCAAAAATTAGGGCTGACTTGTCCTGCCAGTGTGTTGCCGTGATTAAACATCAAGGTTCTGGATAAGTGCCAAAAAAAAGCAGTTTTTGTTTTCAGAGGTTTGTTTCTATAGAGACTCTTAATGTAAAAGGTTATATCCAGGAGGAAAGTTTTGTAACAGCCATTGTTATAAAACCCTAATACCCCTAATCCTAACCCTAAACTATCAGAATATTTTTTTGAGAAATGTTCTTCAAGGATTTGGTAAAGGGGGAACAAAACAAAGCAAACAAACAAAAAACCAAACTAACATTATCCTAAACATAAGGTTAAGGTTTAAGGTTTCTCATCACTGTGACTCTAACTGGTACTACAAAAACCGCTGGTACTATTGACATTAGTATCATAAAAGTCACTATTATTACTTTAATAATAGCAATAATTACTGTTTGCATGCTGCAACTTGTTGTGTCATTACTTCATACTCAAAATGCTGCTTCTACTTTCAGAACTACCACTGTTATGATTGTTAGGGTCAAAATCATATCAAAAGTCCAGAATAACAACAAACCGTGGAACCCCAAACACACAAGAGGAAAACAAGGAACACAACAGATGATCAGACAAAGACAAAGGTGAGGACAGGGCTAAATATACACAGAGGACTAATAAAGGTGAGAAACACAGGTGAAAGTAATCAAGACAATCAGACAGACAGGAAGCTGAAAAAGGAACAAGAGGCCAGAGAAAACTAACTATAAAAGTAAAACGGGAAACAACTCAATACACGTGCTAAACATGGAGACAAATGTACTGTAGATACCACACATACAAAAGACTCTAGATATACCTCATATAGCAACATTTGCATGCATACCCTCTAATATTTAAACACAGATGCCCATCTCATCTTGCTCACTTTAAATTGTTTCAAAGCTTGACATTGTTGCTGAAATGTGTGACGTATACCACATGGCCTTATCTTTAGTATCCCAATACTAACACACCTGACATGTTTCTGTTGTTATTTCTGTAAACAGTCTGCACTTCCTCTCTAGGATGACACTTGGTTCAGCTTTGTCAGTGTGACAGACTGCTGCTGATTTCCGACGGCCTGTCAGTCACAGCACCAGTCACTGAAGAATGCCAGAGATCCAGTTTGGGATGGCTGACTTTCCCTTTCAGGTAAAGGAGTGACTTTTTAGATTTAAAATCATCTACCTCTTTTGGGAATATACAATCCAGTGGAGTGACAGTCTAACATGTTTTCTGTGCATTCTTTCTGCTTCCTAAATT
>VUQI01026001.1:0-13135 GCA_015106735.1 Paratilapia polleni | reverse complement strand
GTGGGTTTTATGTTTTTTTTTTTTTTTATTTTTTTTTTTTTTTTTTTTTTTTTAAAGAAACTTGAGAACTTACAACAACTGATCGTGCCATGATTATCACAACAAATGCAAATATGCAATAATACATAAAATGTTAATAATTACTGATCATTCCTCTAAAAAAATGCATTATAAAAATGGAAATAATTTTAAAACAGTCATTTCATTTTCTAGAGTTGACATGCATTGAAGCAAATACACTATATTAAATAGAACAGCAATCAGCAGCATGTCACCTTTAACATCACAATGACTATTTTTTTCTTTTATAGACAAACATTAAATAACACAGAACTACTTTGCACAAATGCTAACTGATAAAATAAGCTGTGCTCCAAAATAAAAAAATTAAAAAAAATTAAGAAATTCAGAACAGTTAAATCCCAAAAAGATATTCCTGAGAAATAAACTAAACATAATGCACAAAGCAAGGAATAATGCAGTGATTGTGACAGAAACAGCTGATAAATGAACCTATGGACCTTTTTTGCCTTTTTAATTAAAATGCTGACAGAAGCAGACATGAAATGAGGGGAGAAAGACAGAAGATAGGGCGTACATGCAACAAATGCTCACGGTGGCTTTGTAGTTTGCAGCCTGGAGCGTCACTGTTTTTACTAGTGAGTAAGAAATGAATGTGGTGGCTGAGAGAACATAAAAACTATCTGTTTTTTGTTGACTTAAGCTCTTTTCAAACATGAAAGAATTGCTGGATTGATCGATCTGTTAAAATGACAGCATTCTGTAAATCAGACATGGGTCACTTCTATGTTAATGTTCCTCATGGGTTAATTCAGACATAACAACTGCAGCAGAGAGAAGCACAGAATACCTCTGATTTTTGCTATATTTACGAGACTGAAGTAGAGACTTCTAAATATTGTACCACACTTTTTGAACATGGACTTCCTGTGCCTGTGTGGGGTTCTCCCCCGTGTATTCCGACTTCCTCCCACAGTCCAAAGACATGCATGTTAGGTTAACTGGTGATTCTAAAGAGGTGTGAATGTTTGTCTGTCTCTCTCTGTTAGCCAGGCTGGTGACCTGTCCAGGGTGTACTTTGCCTCTCGCCCTATGACAGCTAGGCTCCAGGCTCCAGCCTCCCTGCGAGCCTGAATTGGATAAGTGGAAGAAAATGGATGTATTGCTGGACTTCCGAATAGTCAGTTCTCTCCACCATTTTAATTAAGAGAAGGGTCTTTGCATGTGCTGCACAGTGCTGGCAGGAGTGATAGCTGATCCCACCCCGATAGCACACAGGCTCTGAGAGAGAGATGCTATTATAAAAGGAGTTTGTGACATAAAATGTCTTTATGTACATGTCTGCTGTATAGGACACTTTCTAGTGTGCTAACCAGCTCACAAATGCACACAACCGATAAGCACAGTTGTAATCATTTGCATGCCCAATCAGTCTTGTGCTGTTCAGAGCTGTATCAAGTTGAAAATGATATGTAAAGTTACAACTTAGTAAGACTGCTCTCGTGGCTTTTATAAAAATGCGACCTCACCAATTAGTGAATTTTCTAAATCTGCTTTATTTTTCCCCCAACCTTGAAAGATAAGAGCAAACAAAAAGAAACTGTTCAAACTCTTGTGTGTATAAATAACAATAAAGATCTTTAATAAAGCTCATTTCAACCTTCCCACTGACCTGCTTTCATTGTCCAGGAAGACAGAACCGCTGCTTTCACAGAGGGCCTCACTAACGGGGGATAAGCAGAACGGGGAGGAGAAGGTGTCTGAGTCTGAACCCATAGTGCTGTCCCGGCTCACTTCATCCGAAAGCTCACAGGAGCCCTCATCGCCTTCCTCCCCAGCTGAGGGCAGCTGCTGCTGGTGTGAGGACGAATCAGCTCCAGCCTCTACCACTAGGCTGTGGCTCTCTGTGGAGGTGCTGCTGGTAATATTCCTCTCCTCGTCCTCATCTTCCTCATGGGCTGCTGGGGGACGGGAGTGAGGTCTGGAAAGGATGTTTGGTTTCAAACACTATCAGTATTATTTATAAGATGTTGTGAATTGAGTTTCTTGAGACTATTTCAGTGCCTGCACTGTTGAAAACTGCTTTTTTACTGCATTCCCAAGGACACAGATTCCTACTGTATGGTAGTGGTCAAGATATCAGGACCTCATACAGAACCCTAAGAGACATGCCTTAAAAACCAGTTTAACTTAGTTCAGGACTAAGTATCGATTTTAAGTATCGTCTTCTTGTACCGTCTGCCTCTGCGGCGGGTGTTCCTGCGTACGGGCGAGCTCTCCGGAGTGATGTATCGCAGTGCCTCTTCATCCTGCCTCTGGATGCGGGAGTTGGGCACCCAGGTCAAGATCAGAGTGGTGCCCAGGCTCTCATCCTTCTCCACGTGGACACAGAGGTAGCCTGCAGGGGGCAACAAAACCTTGATTGTGTTAGGAGTAATTATGGTGGGGGTAATTTGGTAAAGTGAGAAGAGCTTATAAAACTTTTTATATATAGCGGGCGGTTGCAACTTTAAAACAAACATGTAACACGAGAATAGACAGGCACACAAAGAGATGACGACGACAGAGATGGAAACCTGAGAAATGATAAACCACCTTGAAACAAACACACACATGCACAGAAAATGACAAGATCTGAAGGAACTGTTGTTCACACATACCTGGAAGGGGGGAGGGGGGCACATATTTAAAACCACCCCAACAGAATTGTACAGTCTACACATATATGAATAAGCAGACCAAGGTGAAACTTAACTCATGGCCAAAAGACTGCATAAAACAGGAACAGTGCATGACTAAATTTATAAAGTGGTACAATACAAACTTGAGTGATGTTCACAGCAGGATATAAATACCTCCCATGGTTTGGAGCCCCTTTAATCTTACCTTTTAGGTTACTGAATTTATCATTTTAACTTCTATTTTACTCTTAATTGCAAAATAAAAGTGTGCTCTTTTCATTATACATTTGCAGTAGTATCAGTAAGGATTTATATTAAATGAAGTGCCTTTTGCTAAATTTAATTTACTGCTCTTTATATATCCTGCCATATTTAAATGTTGTCTTACATTTTTCTTCTTCTTTATTATCATTTTCATGTGTGTCTTTTTATATTCCTGGTAGCTGAAAGAGCACAACATCCTGCACAATATCCTGCAACATGGAAATTAGAACTCCCACCTCACGGTTGAAGACTTACACCAACTGTATTATATTCGGTTTATTCAAATGATGAATGTTAACACTTCATCATTTCCTCCTATTAGAAAATGGTGTGAAATTCTGTCATTGTTGGCATATGAACTGTTGAGTTATGGCCAAAAACCTGTTCTGTGAGGTCACAGTGACCTTGAATTTTGACAGTCCAGTTCATTCTTCAATCCAGTGGGATGTTTGTGCTTTGTATATTGACATACAACTCCCCTGGAGTTTCCTCAAATAACACGTTCTTAAGAAAGTCACATTGACCTTTATCTTTGAACTTGGATCATTTGTGCCAAACTTGAAGGTCTTCAAGAGATATCCCATTCACAAGTTGGAATGGATAGGCAACCCAAAAATATAATACCTCCGGTTGTGGCTGTTGCCAGCATGGAGGTGTAAAAAGCATGTGCAAATAGACAAAACACAAGCAAAGTAAGACAATATTTCCATCAATTTAACCATGCATGCACTGCAAATACAACACAATCAAACAGACAAATGCAACGCAAATACAGAAACACCCTGCAAAAATCATAAGCAACAACTGGAGAGAATCTGACTGACGAGTAACCTCAGAGGGTACAAAACACCAAACAACAAGCAGAATCTCCCAGCTGCATTCACTTTTTTTTATGTCCTCTGGAAACAATTCTACTGCCATCTCGGCTACTTGCAGCACATTTCTGTATTTTCTCCTGTTGTGTGTATTTGCAGCGGCTGTATTGTCAAACTGAAGACGATGTTTTCTTAAGCTGCAGTCCTTTGAGCTCTGCCAGCCATCATACGAAAGGATTTTTATGCCTCGTGTTAGGCAGTTTTAGAAGACTTGCTGTCGAAAGGTGTAACACGTACAAACTTATATAGTCAAAATTAGTCAATCTGCACATAAAAAAAAAAGTCTTCATGCATAGGAAGCTGGTGATGGATAGTGTCACTGATCTTGCACTAGAAATGACAAGTAATTTATAATCTCAATACCAGTCTCAGCAACAACTAAGCTTAAGGAAAGGTTAAAACATCCACTCAAAAACTGTATCAGTTCAGCCTAACCTGGGTGGTGCTCAGCCAGGCCAGGCAGGGGTTCTGCAGGGTGCACACAAACATTATTTTTGGAGAAGATGATCTCGCCATCCAGGCCCGAGCGTAACGATGAGCCCCCCGCCCCGGGGTTAAAGGTCAGGAGGTCGGAGGCCTTGGAGGAGGCACGCCGTAGGAGCCGACCCAAAGACATCTCCTCAGGCACCAGGACACTGCGCCCATCCTCTGAATATGGAGAAAAGGGCAGCAGATGAAAGGGAGGATATAAAAGAATAATTACAATCAGATATTTGACAATCAGAAGGCGCAGCACAAATTGGGTTAAGGGCTGCACAGATCCTGTGTCACATGTGTGCCAGTATTCACTGCAGTGTCCTTACTGCAGCGCCCAACCCCAGGATCCCCTCTCCCCGCGGTACTTGTTCAGCATTTCTCCATGCCACTTTTTCTTTGCCTTGCACCTGCACTTGCAAACACATTACCAGCTTCTACATACTGTACTAGTGTGTAACCAAGCGTATCCCACCTTTTGCAAACACCACACACAGAGACGTGTGCAAACACACTTCACTCCATCCTTGTGAAATTCTGAGCAGTTATCAGTAGCCAACAGATGACATCAATGCCAGCCCTGAACTGGGATCAGCATGTCACACCAGCAGTGTTTAACTTGTCTGCTTCAGAAAGAAAGCTTTGTGTGATGTTAAGGTAAACGTAGCAGAGCTCTTTTGAAGCTTCTGCACAGTGTGTTGCTGAAGGCTTTCGTCTCTGAAAAGGTTTAAAGGGGATCTTAGTTTTCAGACTCAAAGAAAACTAATTAAAACCTTACTTTTTCATTTTCTTCACTCACATCTCAGGACTGCAGGACTCATTGATAACTTTGTATTTCTCTTAGCTTTGACACATGTGGCTGTGTCTTTGGATCCTCTGCATGTGTGTAACCTTTTTCTCTTGCAGGCTGAACACTAAGGCATGTACTTCTCAGTCTATCTGAGGAATGTTCCCTGTTTTTTCCTCAGAGGGCATGTTTACCTCTGCTTGATTAAGCAGGCACCCCACTTCCTGATGCCAAGCCCCACACAGGAAGTCTGCTGGCACGAAATCCAGGCAAGACCACTAAAAAGTGGATGTGTGGGTGTCTCTATTGGTTAAAAGAGTGTCTGTGGTTTCTTACAGATGTCAGTAATCTTAAGCTGTGATTATTTATTTTTTTAATTAATGATATTTTAGTAGTTTTTGTCATCATTGTTTTTAAATTAGCTGAATAATGATTTATTCTCAAATTACAAAAAGGGGATAATGTCACAATAACAACATCTTGTTTTGTCCATACGGAAACTGAATTTAAATGATATTTAAACCAAATAAAAATCATCAAGTAGCCACCAAAGTTTGCTGTCCACTTCTCTGTGAGTCAAATTCACAAAGAGATGCATTTTTTAATACCTATTCTGAACTCCCTAAATCTCTGACAAATATTAGGATTTTTAAAAAGTACAAAACCTAAAAAAACTGAACTAAAACTCAGCATTTTTAAATTAAAAGAACTAAAACAAAACAGGTAAACCCACCTGGAAAGTGACTGTGGCTAATTAACTTACTGTGGCTCTCAATAATTATCAATTTATAAGACAGACTGTTGTAATTTTATGGGGTTTTTTTGTCACTTGGTAATTAGTCTGAAAATATCCAATAACCTAAAACAAAACAACAAAGTATTTATATTTGCTTTCTAAGTTTCTTTGCCCACTGTTCGACATCATTAGACTACTACTGATCACTGGCCCACCTCAAGGCAATTTCCTGTACATATACTCACCGGCCACTTCATTAGGCACAATTGCTCGTTAACACAAATATCTAATCAGCCAATCACATGGCAGCAACCCGATGCATTTAGACATGTAGACTCGGTCAATTGCAAACCGAGCATCATAATGGAGAAGAAAGGTGATTTAAGTGACTTTGAATATTGCGTGGTTGTTTGTGCCAGATGAGCTGGTCTGAGTATTTCTAGGGTTTATAAACAATGGTCCGAAAAAGAGAAAATATCCAGTGATCAGCAGTTCCCTAGGAGAAAATGTCTTGTTAATGTCAGAGGTCAGAGGAGAATGGGCAGACTGCTTCGAGGTGATAGGAAGGCAACAATAACTCAAATAACTACTCATTACAACCAAGGTACGCAAAAGACCATCTCTGCTGAACCTTGAAGCAGATGGGCTACAGCAGCAGAAGACCACACCAGGTGCCACTCCTGTCAGCTAAAAACAGAAAACTGGGCTCACCAAAATTTGACAACAGGAGATTGGAAAATAGTTGCCTGGTCTGACGAGTCTCGATTTCTGCTGTGACATGCAGATGGGTAGGGTCAGAATTTGGCATAAACAACATGAAAGCATGGACCCATCCTGCCTGGTATCGATGGTTCAGGCTGCTGGTGGTGTAATGGAGTGAGGTATATTTTCTTAGCACACTTTGGGCCCCTTAGTACCAACTGAGCATCATTTAAACACCACAGCCTACCTGAGTATTGTTGCTGACCATGTTCATCCCTTTATGACCACGGTGAACCCATCTTGTGATGGCTGCTTCCAGCAGGACAACGTGCCATGTCGCAAAGCTCAAATCAACACAAACTGGTTTCTTGATAATGACATACATGCTTTCAAACAAGTTGTAACTAAAGAAAAAATGGACTAATGTGATGTCTAGATACTCTGACTTCCAACAAAATAAATGCACACAAAATATACCAAATGATCATTATTCACACAACGACACAGTGGATCTTAAAAATGACACGTGGTTTTTCAGTAGTTTTGTGACAAAAATAACATCCCCACTGCTGTGCTACTATGCAGTGGTTATTTTGGTCTGTATATGATTAGAGGGTGACCCAGGTCAGTTTCTCACTCAGGCTAGCTGTTAAGGACAGTGCCCTCTCAATCCTTTCTTCCTCTTCGTCTTTTATGCTGTCAACACCTTGGCGTGCTCACACAGTCCCTCTCCTCTCTGACCTTTCAGTGTTTTATCAAACAACTCACATTCTCAGGACTGAAACACCATCCTTGCCTCAGCCTAGTCCCACTGTGACCGACAGAATACTTCACATTTTTCACACGCCTGTGACAGATTACCGGCCCAAAAAGGGAGACTCTTAATATGAAAATAAAACTTGGCAACACTGAAGTTGAGCTGCAAGTGTAGAAGCCACAAACTTCCAAGGTCACCTCACTCTGGGCTACATTAATTAAGTTGTCACACTGACATATGAATGGAGGAGCCAATACTGAACGAAGCTTTTCTTCAGCACTGTATAATAACGCCTGGGGCAGCACAAAACAAAGCTGAAAAACAAGATTCTTATGAACTGGTTAAGTTATGAGGTAACTTTACTGGTGACTCAGTGGGAAACTGTGTACACAGTTATAAACATAGCATATTTCTCTTCTGTGAAGGATATGTTATTAAGTAAAATGTTGTGTACTTTTTGGTGGTTCCCCAAAGTTGTTCACATTTTAAAATTACTAAAGCCTGAACCAATATTAGTTTGTCCCATTCTATGGTATATTGATATGAGCATTTGTTGGGCAATATAAGCAAAATGACTTGCAGTGTAGAAAGGCCAAAAGTACTTTAAGAGGCTTAATTGTTTTTTTGTTTTTTTAAAGGGAGCACTGCCCGGGTTATTTTTCCAACTTCTTAAAAGCCTGAACTGTATAATTCACTTTTTAAAAAATGCTTGTCTTTAGATTAATTTAAATGTCAAATTATAATAATATGTATCCATCTCATCTTGGAGTAGAAGAACACCACAAATTACAGCGTAACTCTAACCGGTCCCACATGGGCAGCACTTTGACAAAACTTAATTAAATTACGATGCACGGGGAGGCCAGTCGGTTTGCGCAGATCCCATAAAATGGGCAAACGCGTTTCTAAGAACATGAAAGGGTGCCTGGAGGTGGTCTTCCCCTGTCCTGACTGTGGCGGGGCAGCCCGTGCAGCAGAGGCGTGCCGTGATGTCCATCAGCTATCAATAGTCAGTCCTGACAGGCAGCATCCGCCTCACAGGAGAGGGGAGGAGGATAAGCCTATGTACACACAGGCCTTTACGAGTATTTACTGTGGGTTTGTATCCTGAGCCTCAGCAGGGACTCACTCTGTACCACCTTGAACATAAATATTTTACTTTAGCTCAGCTGAACCATCGCCGAAATCGCTGGCTGGTGTCTTTTAGCGGTGTCCCCGTTTACAGGCAACTTAAAAGTTCCCAGCACGCTGCAACAAAAACATTACTCGCTCGTAGCGGAAAAATGTGTCCTCCTTGGCTTTTGGCGCACACACCTGTTCCAGCAGCTGAAATGAATGAACAGCAAGCAATATGTAGAGAAACGGGGCCAAGCATCTGAGCTCTCTCTCACCGTCAGTCCCGCCGCAGGAGTCTACAGCCCACACCGGACAGCCATCACACCGGGTAGGCAGGGGCCGAGCTGTACGTACCGGCGTTATCTCGCCTCCTCTCTCCCAGATTTAGCTCAGTTGTTATTAACTGTAGTCCTATTAGTATCCTTGTTTTCCGACAGCCACCACTACATATCCTACTGCTGCGGTTTCTACAGCAAAAAACCCCCAAAACACTTCCGGTTCGAGCTTTCAAAGTAAAAGCTCACGCTATACTAACACAACGCGTGCGCTTATAGACGCTTTAATTTGTAGCCCAAACGTGTCGAACTTCCTACAACTACCTGTTTATTTGCGTCCTACTTGACTTCACAGCTCCCAGACCAATCCCCAATTTTTTGCTGCTTCCGGAATTTTAAAGGGCTTTTTCTGTCAGAAAAGCCGGGAAATGCAGATTTCATATTGAAAACACTAAAAGGCAAATTGGAGCATAGCAGAACTTAAAAATATACGCAAATATATTTTATACCATCCATAGGCGTCATCCGACCCAGCCTATCATAAAAAGCTGAGGTTTTTCATCATAAGTGACGTTTTAAAGGTCACTGGCAAAGGCTTGAATGCAGTTGGTCAGAGGCTGCATCTCCTCACACACCAACACTGCTGGCTTTACCTGTCACTTTAAACCCGATTATTTTTAGGTAATTTCTGACCACAGTAATATGCTATTATATTAAAATATTATACATAAATGTAGTTATTTTCAGATAACCACTTCCTACTCAGAATATAAAGTCCACAGTAGCTTATATCTATATTTTTGTTATTAAATATATACTTTATACTAGTGGTGCATGCAAGTCCAATTACTCAGAGGTTTCATCTTCACCCTCATCCACTAAAACCAGATAATAAAGTGACTACAGCAGTGATACAACTATTTAAAGGTCAAGGACTCATCTAGCTATGAGTCAGTTGCCTGTAACAATTAACTTTTATCAAGTTGTTATTATGTAATGGCTGTGAGACTCCTTAGAACAGTGAATGCAACATTATAATCCACACTACACATATCAAAGTGCTGCAGACAAACCAGTTTTTAAAATTATTTTTATTATTTCACAGAAAAATGTAAATATAATTTTCAAACATGCAAACAACTACAAAAAAAACTTATAAAAATACATTTTGAGGCATTAAACTATTTTGATTGAGCGTAGCAGTTAGCAGATGCAAGCCAGATGTGTCATGATGGCTCCCGTGCTTCAATATTATCACATTTTTACAAACCTGCTGATCCAAATTCTTGGCAGTTTAAAAGAAGCAAGTGCAAAGTGCACATTGAGTCCTGGTATGGCTGTAGTGGCTTAAAGGTATCTGTTGGTGTCACTGCAGAAAAATACAGCTGATCTTTTCAGCAGCAGTGCAGAAGGCAAAAGCTGCCTAAGACGGCATGGGTAATGAAATTCAGTGCATCAGAGAACCCACTGGACTGCAAACACTTTTGACATGGGTAAGGCCAGGCTCTTCACTGTTAAAACCTATGAGAAGTGAGACAGAAGACACATTTGGGTTGACCTGAGGCAAATAAATGTAAAGTGAAGATGGACTGGGTGGTACTATTAACATATTTCCTAGAACAAGCATCAAACAGTGACACAAAACTCACCTTAGTGTCAGTGCGATATGTAAAATCCCAGACTTTCTCCCCATTTGCGAATACGTAGCGTGGTGGTGAAGGCACCCCGAAAACCTGCAACCCTCCCAGTACCAGACCGTCCAGCCCCCCGTTCAGCTTGAGAGGGTCACTCACAATCTGAGACTGAAGTAAAGAGAGTGTAAAATAATCTTTAGTGTGTATTTGTTTGAGATATTGCCACTCATTCACACTTTTGCATCAAGCAGTAGTGCCGTACAGTGCATAACAGTGCCTCTGCTGTTTTCCATATGTAAATATAAACAATCTCTATCTACCTGTCCAGCAATGAAGATAACGTAGCAATAGTTTTGCATTTCAAAAGTGTCAAGGCTCTCCCCGTCATCCCAGAACAAGTCACCCCAGGCCCAGCCACCAGATGACAGCGCCACAGTCAGGAAGAAAGGGTTTGTGCGTGAGGCTGTGGTTGTCAGAGCAGGCTCCTGCACAAGAAAAGGAAGATCAAAGGAAAACATGATGTTAAGCTACAAAACAATCTCTTTCTCCCAAGTGTCTCAACTAGTTTTGAACTTTAACACTTCACTTGGGGATGCTGTGACAGTAATAGGTCAAAATTTGATCATACAAACTTTGTGGATGAAAAGTGATTCCTCCCACTTAGCGAAATAATTCCTGCCAAGGAGCTGCATTGCTTATGAAGAAAAGCGTCACAATGTGAAGTGATGTGCTGTAATGATTTCAGTAAACTGCAATATTTGAATGGATAATTATGCAGTAAATGGTGTGTGCTGCTTGGTTGTTTTATAGGAAACTCAAATATGATTTAGTTAATTAGAAATAAATATTGCCCCTCCCCCTTTTTTTAAACCAGTTTCAGTTGTGTGTTGTCAGTTTTTCCATCATCTAATGTTATTATTATTAATCAACCACATTTTAGAGAGCAGATACCCACCTGCTGGGGGATGATGTGTCCCTCCTTTACATGAACATTGATAGTGTCCAGAGGAGCTGACAGGAGCAGGTACTGGCCTTTACTGTAGAAAGGCTGGCCCTTAAGAGACCAAAACACAGCAAAACAGCATAAAACAAGTGAACGTTAAGGTCATGTGCCTCTACAGGTCATCTCATACATGATTTGTCCTTTGTGACTCTCACACTCCAGTGGTGTTGTAAGAGACAGATGAATATGATTGAGTGACTCACATTGTGCAGGCTGTACCAAGTGCCAGGGGGCAAGTATGCAGTGAGTTCTGCAGCCCCTTGCTCTAAAACTGGGCTAATAAGAAGTGAACTCCCCCACAGGAACTGTTTGTCTATGGTCTGACTGTTAGGGTCATTGGGAAACCTAAGAGCGATGGACACACAGGGACGAGAAAAAACATGAAAAGTGAACTGTGATGGCCTAAACGACTTTGTTTATGCAGTACGGGAAGAATAGCTATGAAGAGGACACATACTCCACGAATAGAGGTCTGGCCACAGTTTCAGCAGAAGTGTGTGCGTGATGGAAGAGTGTGTAGAGGAATGGGAGAAGGGAGTAACGAAGGTACAGTGCACTCCGCATGGCTGCCCGGGCCCTCTGCCCAAACACATAGGGCTCTTGAGGCTGAGGGACAAGGCAAACAGACAGAGAGAGAAGAGATAGAGTTACCCCTATTCATAATAGATGAAACAGATGGACTTCTCTACATAACCTGAGAAAAGAAAAACCTGCAGGACAGACCTCTTCTTCATCACATATCCCCCTGACAGTTATTGTTACAAAGGAGTTTGCATGTGCATCTGAATTAACAGAATACAAACAGAAGCAGTGTCTGTGTCTCACAGCATTGGGCTTGTCATTGTGGTTTCTCATAAATGGGTAGAAGGCCCCAAGCTGCATCCATCGAACACACAGCTCCTCAGTGGTGTTGCCTCCAAAGCCACAAATGTCCGCTCCCACCAGAGGCACCCCAAACAGGCTAAACTGCAGCACCGCTGGAGGGGACAGGTGCAAAAGGTCAGTCTCAATCTAACTACTGTCAAGCGGTGGCAACTTAAAAAAAAAAACAGGAAAAATCTGATGCTTTGGTTTAATCCTTTATTATACACAAGGTGTAACAATCTCAAAAAGCCAGTTCATATGACCTTTCAGAAATGACATCTCCTCACCAGGAATGGAGAATCTGAGCTGCTCCCAGTCACTCCTGACATCTCCTGTCCACACTCCAGAGAAGCGTCCGATGCCGGGGTAAGAGGAGCGAGAAAGGACAAAGGGTCTCTTCCTCCGTATCTTCAGGAGAGCACTGAGGACGGCAACCAACCCCAGGAGAAAAAAAAAAAAAACACAGCACAAAGAACAACTATTTACAGCTCTGGAAAAAATTAAGAGACCACTGCAAATTTTTCAGAAGTCATTCCATTCCAGTGTCTCTTGAATTCCAACACAAGCACACCTGTTTCTACCTAATAAGGTACTGATGAGGTGATCACCTGAACCAAATCTTATTTAACGAGGAAAAGTATAAAAACCATTGCTGTGGTCATCACTCCTCTTGCAATAGGACCAACTGGATGGCAAAAACAGTGCTAGTAGTACATCAAAAGTAACTGGAACAAAAAAAATAACTATTGAACATGCCAAAAAGAAATGAAAAGAAAAGTTTTGTGTGAGGAAAAGAAGGGTTCAATTCTCGCTTTACTGGCAGAGGGATACAGTGAGCGTCAGGTTGCTTCCATCCTTAAAATTTCTAAGACGGCGGTTCATAAGAACAAGGTCAAGCAGCAGACATTTGGAACAACAAAGCTACAGTCTGGCAGAGGCTCAAAAC
>VUQI01025998.1:10572-21372 GCA_015106735.1 Paratilapia polleni | reverse complement strand
TCAGTTATGTGTCAGGTCCGAGGGCTGAGGTAGGACTCACACGCAGGACACAGAATCAGAATTAGTCGGTTTATTATTACGGACAGTGAATACAGGTGAGAGCAGGGAAACTTCAGGGGAAGAAGGGTGCGGGACTCTGGGGGGCTGGGTCCATAGGAGAGTCCAAGGGCACACACTCAGTAGCAGAGATACTCCCCACAATCTCCGGAGGGGAGTCCAAAAGCTCCGAAGAGAAGCCTGAATAAGAACAGAGTCGTTAGTAAAGTACAGATCACAAACAGGATGCCAGTTAGCGCTACGCGTGCAGTTACCGTAGCGGATGCAACGATCTGGCGACGACTGAGGAAATCCTTCAGCCTTAAGAAGAGCAGCAGGTGATGACCGAATGCGCCACAGGTGAGATCATCACCTAACTGCTCCCAGGTGTGGGCCCAGCCCTGAAAACAAGCAGAAGACGAACAGACACATACATGCACACACACACACACCGGACAGAGGAGAGATAGAACAAAAGAGGGAGAGACAGGGAGAGCAGGCAGGCCAGGCCAGGAGGACTGGGGGTCGTGACATTAAAAGTATGAAAATATGTGAACCATATTACTGATGTTATCATAGGTGATAGGAAGGCCCTAATGACGCCCCCCTAATGTGGGAGTCAGCCAGTAGGACCACTCCCTCCATCATCATGACCAATAAGATCCTGATCATTGCCATCAAACAGGATACAAGTGGTATCCAATATGTGTAGCAAGGGGATATTTCAAGCTATCACATCATTTGGTATTCCACGAACCTCTGTTTATCATTTTGTGTGTGCAAAGTTCATCAGCATCGAGAATCTTGCAAGTGGTTTCAGTATTGTTCAGCACATCTGGGGCGAGAATTTGGTGAAATTGGAAGTAGTGTGCCTGAAAGTCAGGCTGTGAAAATGGAAAAGTGACAAATGTGACCATGACCTTGAGCACAGTCTGGGTGAAGACACATTAGGTGATCATTTTGTGCAAGTTTGATTTAATTCTGTCCAATACTGTAGGAGGAGTAGTGATTCTTATCAGCTGTGGGCAGATGGATAACGGATGCCTCGCCATGGCATGAGCTCATCAGTCCTTTGGCTAGATGAGCTAAAAAACAGATGTTTAAATGAAGTAGTTCTTGCCAGAGATCAAGTTATTCAAAAATGGTATTTTAGCCATGATAACAGGGAGATGTTGGTCTGTACTGCTTTGGTACAGCTTGAAGTATAGATGGACTCTCGCGGTTCCTGCACGATGAACACAAGGAGGATCTTTTTTGTGATTTTTGCATGCATTTTTGCAGTGTCTGCTACTGGATAGATTACTTTGTTGAGTCTTCCTTTGGCACCATAATCAGCCCAAAAGGTCAGTTTGTCTAGTATAACTACAAGTCTAGCCGTGTTTAGTGTCATTTAGCATGATGTCAGTGTTTATCTAAAAGCACTGTTGTGGCTAAGTACAATGTTACAGAGCTGCTAGCATAGATGAGATTACCTGTTTTATATCCTAAATTTCCCAAGTTTTTCAGTAAAATTTTATTTACTTCAGAAGTAAAACACTTCTGCTCATTTATATTAAACAGTTTTACTGCCTTTCTGCAGTATCTGGTTCTGATTGTGCAAATTCTTCACTTAATGCTTAATTACTTGGAAATGACACGTGACTATGATTAACGACTTTGATCACATGTCACTGGCATGTATTCAGGGTGCAGACTGTTTTTTTTTTTTGTAATGGTGGCCAGTATTATTTTTGGGCAACTGAAAACTGAGTGTTACTAATGCCTTTAAATGATGTTTACTTTACACATGGTGCACTATGGATAAGATAGGTGGTGGTTAGGAATACATTTTATTTCAAAGAGACTTAAAAAAGGACAGTTCAGGGAAGGAGTTTCTGAAACTAGAACAACTTGCAGCTGACAAACTACAGCTACCTCAGTCCACCTGCCACTTGTAAAGACAACCACAGTT
Organism: Paratilapia polleni; assembly: GCA_015106735.1. Taxonomy (NCBI): domain Eukaryota; kingdom Metazoa; phylum Chordata; class Actinopteri; order Cichliformes; family Cichlidae; genus Paratilapia; species Paratilapia polleni. The sequence continues at coordinate 19,385 of VUQI01025998.1, read as the reverse complement.
TATCACTCAAAAGACTCAAAACAGGCATCAGCAATAACCTCCAAGATCTGTTGGTGATTGCATCAAAGACAGATCCTTAAACCATCTTGGACTTTTGTTGGGGACGTGGGCAAGGTAAAAACAAAAAAAAACTGAGGTGGATTTGAGTGTTCGTCAACACAAACCAAACTGGTGGTGAGGTCCTCGGCCAAAACCAGAACTTCCTCATGAATGTGTACTGACATGCTGCTCCATCCAGGAGGCGAACACTATAGTTTGTGGTTTCTAAGGGAGTGGTTCATTTAAGAAGTGGAGTGTGTGTGTGTGTGTGTGTGTGCGTAGAGTTTGTCAAAGAGATGTCAGCGTTCCTGATCTCACCACATTAGTCATACCAGGCATTCCTTCATGTGTTCACCACACTGTTCAGACACACACACACACACACACACCCGTTTCACAGCAGTTTGTGAGAATTCCTCGTGGTCAGGCAGCATGAACTTGATATGGGAAATAACTGAGTGAACAGACTGCAGCGATCTTTCTCCTTCCATATTTTTGTGCCTTTGTGTAGCCTTGATTTTTGCCAGTATGTTGTTTATTATTTGCCATCTGAAATTCTGGCCCTGTAATCACAGCTCTGTGATCAGATTTATGCTGGACAACGTGGTGATTTTGGTTCTATGTTTAGGAGGTTTATGTGGGCTGTATTTTAAGGGAGAGGCAATAATGGACTCTGTAGTATGAGAAATCAAGTGTGCCAATGTTTTCAGTGCAGTTTGATGGCAAGATTAAACAAGAACTGCCAAGAGGAATTTCATAAAACTAGGTGATGATACAGCGCATGGGCAAAGAACAAACCCATTAGTTTTGGTATGGAGCCAGACCACTTTCCTTAAAAAGTGCAAGATAAGGCATTGGCTTTAATGGAGGTTGTGCTTTCCAAATGCCTTTCTTTATAGCTCTTATAGTTGTTTCAAGTTCTTTCAAGAGACACAATTTTAAGATTTTACTAATATTTGCAACTACAAACAAGATGAAAAATAGAAGTGTGTGAACAAAACATATAGCATTTGGATAAAATCATAAAAACACAACAGAACGTCACAGTAAACCAATAAATTAAACAACAAAAATAAACATTATTTAATGTGTATATTACTTTAATGCTGCATCTGTTATGTGGCTTTGTCTATAACATTACATCATAATATATTAGTAGATTTATATGTGGTCTTATACAGATGGTGTTACATTAAGTAAATGTTTTGCAAAGTGGTCAAACAAATATTTAGACTTTACTTAATTATACTCATAATCCTTAATTACGTAAGCACAAAATATAGTTAATGTACATAAAGTAAAAGTACTGGTTATGTAGAATCCTGTACATGATATTACTGAATTATAGATTCAACCACAAACTTGCCCCATTCATCTGCCTCTCAAATCAGCTGTACAATTTGCTGTCAAACTTATCAGCTGTAAGATCTGCTTTAACAGGAAGAAATGAGACATATGAATGAGGAGGAAGAGAGCAAACCACACAACCACTCTGATGTAAATGCTATCCACATATGCACACAGAAACACTGATAGGCCACAAATATTTTAGTGACACTGCTCTTGGATCTTATCTGGAAGCTTCTTCAGTAAAGCCTTTGCTTCTGTAACACATTTTTTTTCTCTTCACTTACAAACTGTCAAACATTGCTCCCATGTGGTAGCTTAGGGTAGCCCTCTTCAAACAGAGGCCTTTGCTATGAGGAAAGAGAACATGTTCATATCCAAGAGACAAGAGACACAAGGATTTTCCTCTTTGATGTTGATGTTGTCATATTTTCACCAGCAGCTCAAACAGCACACGGAGCCGAGCCATGGTGGATTGTAAATGCATAATGAGTTTTTGTACTCAGGTAGAAATTTCAGCTACTTGCAATTCACTTACGCCTCTTACTGCTTGTACTCCACTACATTTCATCTGACTAAAAACATTTTTGCACACAAAACATAAAGAAAATAACACGATTAGTCGATTAATTGATAGATATCTTGATTTATAGAAAAGTGGTAACTGCTTTCAGATCTGTTCAGAGTGTTTCAGAACTGTTACAAACCAATCAGTTGATTAATGGAGCATGTATTCAGCAGACTGACCCATAATGAGAGTAATTAATAGCGGGTGCCTATCCCAGTGTCACGGGGCAAGAGGCGGGGTACATCCCGGACAGCTCACCACTGTTGCCTCTTGCTGTGCGGCAACAGTGCTAACCACTGCACCACCGTGCAGCCGCCAAAATACTTCTGTAATAAATGTAAGTAAACTTTACTAATTTGGGGTCACTTAAACTGAAAATAATGCTTAAAATTGTTGATTGGCTCTAGTTTTCATGATGTGCTATTAGGTCAGGACCAAAAAATATATTTTGACCCCCTGAATTCTGGGTAAAAATGACCCAAACAGGGGGGTAGGTGCTAATTTTAAGATGGCCACTCTTCCTAAACTATTCATCCAGTTTTGATATATGTATAAGAACTGTATCCAGTAAGAAATGGAAATGCCAAATTTCAGATCTCATGATATTGTCTCTATTTGACCTTTTGATGTCTACTCTGACCTTACATTGGACCTTCCTAATAGCAGGAAATCTGTAATGCTGCAAAGTAAAGTTACATGTTTTTTGTTTTTTTTAAAGCACATTAAAATATCACAGAAAACTGACAAGTTTATTAAGTTTTAATAAACTTTTAACTACACATCTGCTTGAATATCACGAATCATAAAATTAAATCTCATCTGCAGTCATAAACCGGCACGGTGTTTATCGTCATTACTTCACGGTTATTTTAACGTCTCTCTCTCTCTCTCTTCTTCCTCTTCTCACTGTAGGTGTGAGTGCATTTTGACGATGGCGGACAGCTCACAGTGTTTCTACTGTCGCGAGGACCTCGGGGGGAAGAGGTTCGTCCGTAACGAGGGCAGGCCGGTGTGTGTTCGCTGCCACACGAAGTTCTGCGCCAACTCCTGCGCCGAGTGCCATCGGCCCATCTCTGTGGAAACAAAGGTGCGTTATCAGGCTTTGTATTTAGAGGTTTTGTATTTGCTGTACGTATTTCCTATCAGGTCTGTCTACTGTCACGGTGTTGTCCCAATATTTTTCCGCGTACCTAAAGAAAACCTCTCCATCTTCCTCCATCAGGAGCTCAGCCACAAGGGCCGGTACTGGCACGAAGAGTGTTTCCGCTGTGCAAAGTGTTACAAGAATCTGGCAAAGGAGCCCTTCAGCACCAAAGATGACCGCATCATGTGTGGAAAGTGCTGCTCCAGAGAGGATGCTCCACGCTGCCACGGCTGCTATAAACCTATACTGGCTGGTACGACTGATTACCTGCAAACGCAAACTCTGCAGAGTTAACAGAGAAGCACTGTAGTGAAAAAAAAAAGTGGTAAAAAGTAGTACTTTTCTTGTGTGATTGAAAGACCAAAGAGTCAGTTGGAAAAACTAATTTTCAAAGGAAGCTAACAGGACATCTAAATATATACATGAGAGTACTCGCCGCTTTGGTGTCAAAGTACTGTAAAAAAATATTTTTAACATTGATACTTACAACTGGAGTCAGTGGCTCAAAAACATCCACCTACAGACTGTATTTATTCAGCATTTGCAGTAATAATCCTTTTCTTCTCCCTTGCAGGCACAGAGAGTGTGGAGTACAAAGGAAACTCGTGGCACGACGAATGTTTCACCTGTTGCAACTGTAAACGACCAATAGGATCGCAGAGTTTTCTCTCCAAAGGAAATGACATCTACTGCAGCCCCTGCTATGATAACAAATTTGCCAAGCACTGCGTCAGCTGCAAAAAGGTAATTCTTCTTCTTATGAACAAGATGTGATCAAAGAATGACCCGAGAGCAATAGCGATAACTTTCTTTGCAGTAGATATCAAGTACAACCGGATTTTTATAGTGTTTTAGGCACGCTGCCATTTCAAATTTTAGGATTGTACTCACTGTTTTACTTATTTTGTTCCCTTAAAGACACTCATTAAAATTTTATCTGTGACTCTTCTGTACATGATCTGAAGCTGTCTGGGCTTTGATGCTTTTTAACAGGATATAAAATTGCAATGAAATGTTGAAATCTCATTTTTACCTTACCTTTACTCTGTCAGGGAAATCCACAGACTAACTGAGTCCCTTTTACCCCTCAACACTGATGATTGACCAAATCATTTATAATTTATTGCTGCGTTTGTACTTTTAATCCTACTTTTATTCATACCGAACAATTTTAAATGTCACATATGTGGGGTGAGGAGTGTTATTTTGACAGGCTTTGTTTTTGATATGGAAAATAAACAGTAATAACATAACTGTTATGATGAAAATATATAGAAAAATGTGCTCATACAGTATTTTAATTCAGTGATAAAACAGCTGTTCACATCTGTCTCCAGCCTATAACCTCTGGAGGAGTGAACTACCAGGACCAGCCGTGGCACAGCCACTGTTTCGTGTGCAGCTCCTGCGCAAAGCCTCTGGCTGGGATGAGTTTCACCAACCACCAGGACCTGGTCTTCTGTGTCGACTGCTACAAGAACTCTGTGGCTAAGAAGTGCAGCGGCTGCCAAAACCCCATCACAGGTTACCATAAATAAAAACTGAAAATCAAATGCCTTTAAAGAAGCTGGTAAAAATGTAAAAAGGCCTGTATTTTGTTGGATTGGATTTTTCTCTTAAACATATGTGATGCTATTCAGAGTTACATAGTTAAAAATATTACTGAAAATGTAGTGGTCTCTGAGAACTCTGGCGTGTCCACAGGGTTCATAGGAACATCTTGTGAAATGTGCTTTCAGTTTCCTGATGAGATTATGAACTCACTCATTAGTTTAAATCTTAAAACAACATGATGTTGATTTTTTAAACTGTGGCTCTAGTAGAGTCAAAAAGGAGGATAAAGCAGGGTGTGATTTACCATTTAACTGACATGTTGCTAGCCTAGCATGCACAATCCCACCATTCACAGTCACCTAAGCTTTGCTAACCACTGTGACGTCATAGTGGCTACTGCCATCTTTTGTATACTCCAGTATCGCAACATGAAAAAGTCGATTGAAAAACAACTGGCTCAGTGAACACGACAGGAGGACTAATGATTAGCCAATCAGCACCAAGCTGTGTAACTGACAGTGATGTACATGAATAGTGTTGCTTGTTTTGAGTACCCTTGTTGTCATGGCTACAAAATGACAAATGGAGGAACGTGCTGAGCCAGAATGCTGGCATGGATATTCATCACTGTGGGCTTTATGTCAAGTTCAGGTGACTGTGTTTCTCTAGTGCATGGTTAGGGAAAACTGAATCTCGCACATGGAGAAAAAAAAATCAGTTAGAGTTGACGCGACTGATATTAGGCTATCTACTTTGTTTAATTTGTACAAAAACAAAGTTAAAAACACACAAAATCCCCCCAATCCACTGGTTATCTGGCAACTGGTCAGAACCAGTGCTATATTTAACCTGTTCAGTCTATCCAGTCTCACAGAAACAGAAACTCATATGCATAGTCTTTGTTAATTCAAAACGAGAACCAAGAGTTTGCACTCAAATGCAAGTACAACTGAAGTGCAGTTTAAGCTTTTACTAGACACTGGGTAAAAATTGTTAAGATCTAGGTTTTTAGTACAAGTTGTGGCATTAAAATCAACACAACAGATGGAAACTGCACCAGGTTAACTATGAATGCATCCACTCAGCTGTCAGTTACTTGGTCACTTGGCCAAGAATTTCGGCAACAATAAAAAAGGAGGGTACATCTGAATGTAAGGATCCAGTGATGCTTTTAGGCAAATATTCAGTTTAAACATTGCTTACCACTGACTTCTTTACTGACTGAGACCAGCAGGTGGCACACAAAGGCAGACCAAAGTGAGTCCCAAATCCCTAACTCTCCTCTCCTCTCCTCCCAGGTTTTGGTAAAGGGGTGAATGTTGTGAACCACGAGGGCAGCTCCTGGCATGAATACTGCTTCAACTGTAAGAGATGCTCCCTCAGTCTGGCCAACAAGCGTTTCGTAGCCAAGGGAAAAGACATCTTCTGCACGGATTGCGGCAACAAGTAGAGACGGACGACTTGATGCTTGTTTCAAAATGATGTAACCATTATGGGTTTTTTTACTTGCCTTTTTTTTTTTTTTTTACATGCAAGTCAGCATCTCATTTCAATATCCTGTCTATTATCACGCTCAAATCTTGGAAGATTAAATGACGGGAACTCTGACACCAAAATATCATTTCTGCCAGTTGTTGGTCTGTTTGCTCTGATGCTGCATGCTAACACAACATACATTGTGCTAATTTATGTCCACGTTTGAAATGAGAAACTCAGAGTCTGTCAAGTTCCTGTAGGAGACCTTTATCATGGTAAAATATGAGGCTTAGATGCATTTTGAACCACTAGTAAAAAGGTTTTCTGATAACATGGGAGGTGAGACAACAGGAGATGAATCCAGCTTTTTTATTCTGTCCAAATGCAAGAGAACCATATTTTTAAGAACATCTGCCTGACTGTGTTGTGAGAGCTGTATCTTTCATTCATATTTTGCTGAAGCTAACCTTCATTTAGCTTGTGTTTTTAAAAGCTGAGAAATAAAAGCTCATCAGATTGCAGTTAGGTGATAAATAATAAAAATACATATCTGAAGCTGCTTGAATTGCAATGTTTAGATCTTTGTGTCTGTATTTAAGTTTTTCTACTTGCCAGTTGCCAAGTGGTTATATGCTTATTGTATTTTTTTTTAAAGTTCTTAACCCTTTCACTTCAAGAAAAGAGGAAAATAAATGCTAAATTGGAAGGAATGAGAGTCGCATGTTTTTGTGTGTTTCAAAACTGAAATAAACTTTCTACAAAACTGAGCGTTACACTTGTTTTTATTTATTTAACGTTGATTTAAAGGTTGCGTGTTGACATTTTTACGATGTACCTTTATAACGTGTGACGTGGTACAGAATAGTGAAGGGAACAGGTGGCTGTTTTAAAATCTACTGCACTGTATAAGAGGAAGTGTAGCACCGTTTCTGGAACCTGTTGACATGAAATGATTCAACTTCCCAAAGAATGATGGCATTTTTGAGTTTTCATATTTTATACAAGTAGTTGTGTCACACAGAGAGTTAGGTACCAAGCTACTGAAGGTCTTGTAAGTGGCCTTAAAAGACTAATTAGGTCTACATATGCAGGTAGTGTTTACAGAAAGCAGTGCATGTTTGTCAGAGCTAATTACCGTTTTGCGTATGGCTTTGTGTGGCGGTCAGTGGTTCTTTTTTTTTTTTTTCTTCTCCACTTTTATTGATTGACTTTCTGTTCCACCTGCACACACATAATAACACAAGTGGACCAATAAAAGCCAGAAAACACTGCTCTCTGCTTTATAGTCAGAAACCAGTGAGGTGATCTTTTTGCAGTATCAAGTGTCGCCGCTGCTGAGAATCTCAACTGGGATTTACCTTCAGAGTCGTCTTCTGCTCTTCAGATTACTGTGTTTTAGGTAAGTTCTTTAATGCTTGAAAAGTTTGATAAATTTTGACACTTTTTAAAAACAGATTTAGCAATACTTGGGAAGATAAAACAAGAGAAATCACCTAACTTAAAAATACTAAAATTATTATTACTTATTTTTTCAGATTTGATCATGATCGTCCATCAAAATTCCCTGAATGTTTTTATCACTCTGTCACTGCTGAGCAGCTCAGCCTCTGCTACAGGGCAAGGTAGGAGCCACTGAAAAACGAACCCTAAAGGGATCACAATTTATTTTATAATAATTCATACTTATGTTTACATAAACATATGACAGGATAACCTTCAAAAACAGAAGCTCAATTCTCATTTTAGTGTTCGCTGTCTTTAAGATTACAGCCTGACTGGCCGAACCCAAAGTTCTGTGAGAAGGTCAGTTGATTGTAAAAAAGTCAAGAATATCTAAAACAAACATCATATACTGTATATAATATACAGTCATTCAAAACCACATGGCCATGCACTTACATAAACAAAAGATGGTTAAAAGGTTGAAGACATGAAAAGCAGCTGTAACACAGTGGACAAAAAAGAGAGAGACTCATCACTCTTCCCATGGCTTTGGCACTTTAACAGCACTTGGCTTTATAACGGTGGCTGTGTGTGGAAAGACAAAACAAGCATTTTTTTCCCCATTTTTGATGATAATTTCTAAAGCAAATGAGTAATTATTCATAAAAGTAACCCATCAAGTTTTTCGGCAATGAAAAAGCTGTGAGTTGTGATGGGTCTTTACCTTATAAAGTCTTAAAATGACTTGCAGTTAGGTCCATAAATATTTGAACAATATATTTGCTTTCATGAAGGCATCTCTTGATTATAAACTTTGACAATGATACATCAACCTCCTCGAGAGCGTTCTTGACCTGGTTAGACGTGAAGCTGTTTTTCTTAACAATGGAAATAAAATGGCTGTAATTCCTAAACAGTTAATGCAATACTATGTTACACCCATTAAACTGAGGCCGGAAGTGTGCACTTCAATCACATCTTGACTGTTTGATTTAAAAATCCACTGTGGTGGTGTACAGAGGCAAAACTACAAAAAAAAAAAATGTGTCATTGTCCATAAACGTATGGACTCAACTATATGTTGTGAAATGGCACTAAATAAGAACAATTTAACTTAAAATGAATGTGTAAAATTGAGGTTCCCCAACACACTGACAACACTCATCTTTAACTGTAGGGTTTTCTGTCAACAGTTTAAAAAGGATCAACCTCAATGCAGAAGTTGAATTAAGTGTCATTACT
>VUQI01025998.1:0-10552 GCA_015106735.1 Paratilapia polleni | reverse complement strand
TTGAGTGTCATTACTTAAAAAAAAAAAAACAAAAAAAAAACTGACTAAACACACTCCTTTTGGTGAGGTGTTATAAAACTTTCTTTTTAAATATAATACCCAGCAAAACCAGTTAACAATGTCCAAAAATGATTTGTGTTTCCACAACAAAGTCTGGGGAAAATGAACAAGTTGATCTATTAAAATCACAACTGTTTGAAAATTCCCTCCAAATTTTTTCCCCAACAGAAATGGACAACAAAGCTTGGAAACCAGACCAGTGGTCAGAAAATCTCATGAACACATTAGAATACAGGACCAATGAACAACAGTCAGTACTGTAATTCAAAAGTTCCTGAACCTCCAGAAGGTTTTGAAAGTAAAACCTTCATCTTGGTTCTCATTAAAGCTCTTTTTGCTCATGGGAATAAGGGGTACTGATGTGCTCAGAAGGTTCTCATTTCCTCCTGTGGAAACACAGCTTTTGTCGACTACATATTGTCTGTTTCTGTCAGTGCCTTGGTTCAGCCTATGGGGGGAGGTGGCTGATTTTACCTTCGGGTGCAACTACTGGAGACTAAAGCCCCAGGTCATCATCCCGGCCCTGCAGGAGCTCACAGTCTGCTTTAACATGAATCTCAAGGTAATCATGAGAAATGCCCTCTAGTTACACTGCTTTTAAAGGGACTGAACAGTTAAAGAGATGAAATCAGACCCATTTCTTCAACCACGTCTAGGTCTTAGGTTCCTCACCATGGACCGCCTTTATGTACCGTCATCCTGAGGCACAGTATGCTGAGCTGGGGTTGGGGGGGAAGGCGGACCATTTGGTGGTCTGGTTGTTTGGTGTGGAGTGGAAGACCCAGAAGATCAACCTCCTTGCGTCACGGTGGTACTCACTATGCCTGACCTGGTCACATACAAAAGACAGACCTGCCCTATACCTTAACGGTAGCTCGCTGAACATCACAGCAGGTGAGTTTCATCTTAAGATCTGTTCTTCAAAAACTTGGTTCTTGTAAATGTAATAGGAAGTCATGTAAATAAAATCCATGAAACACTTAATTTTATTCTGTCGTTATTAAAATCAAGCTAAAGGACATTTTGGTGTTAAACACTGATGGTCATAGGTTTAAGGCTTCTGTTGACCAGTTTGTTAAATGTGAGAAGGTCAACAGTATGTTACAGGCTTGCTGGATCTAATAATGCATACCAGATTTTGTCCTCCAGGCTGGTGGTTTGAGGTTTTATACATTCTTCCCTTTTTTGTGATCCATTAATAATCAACTTTGTGAGGTGTTTTAAGTTTTTTCACAGTTTGGGTTATGTTGCATTGGGTCTTGCATATCGTTAGTGGTACACTGTTGTGTTGTTTGGTGATAGTCAAAAGAGGACCCAAAAGGCAGGAGAGTCCAAAACACTAACAAAATCCAAAGCAATGAGATCCAAAAAACAGGGAGCCAGCAAAACAACAAGGGAGACTCTGTAATTCAGTACTCAGTATGGGAACATGCACACAAAATACACACTCAGGGGGGAGTCAACCTGTACCTTATTATATGGGAATGCTGCTAATAAACTCAGGCTGATGCGGCACTTCCCATGATCCACTGAACATTCCTTCTCCACTCACCTCTTTTCACACCCCATGCATTTATATGCAACTATTTCATGTCTAACTTATGTCGCTCTCTGACTTACGTTTGTTGTTCGAGCCTAGTTCTGCTGGAGGTCCCTTACTATTAAAAGGGAGTTCTTCCTCCCCACGGTTGCCAAGTGCCTTGAGGCTTTTGGTGAGAGCTGGTGCTATATAGTTTTTTTAATTTAATTTCACAGATTGTAGATCTTAGATTCCTTTCCTCACCTCATCAAGAGGAGTCTTCACAGACTCTTTAACAAGTCAGGATGAGAAAACACAAAACAGAGAAAGCCACATGAGGACCTAACAGACATAACAGTCAGACACAGGCAGGGTGAACACAGAGAAAGGAGCAAAAAAAAGAAAAAAAAAAGAAGAAGATATAGACTATAACAAAAGAGGACAGTAAGAAAGATGCAAAAAATGTGAAGAAACAGGGTTTTTTTTTAAATTTAATTTATTTTTCTGTATTTATTTATTAAAAAAAAAAAAAAAAACTTAATATATGCAGGGATCCAGAAATCTGATCCAGAGTTCTCTCCTGTAACTGATTCTGATATACCAACGCAGGATCTGGAAGTGCTGAATCCAAGTGCTCCTTTTGAATTCAGGGGCTATTGTGACACTAAAAACTTAACTGTCTGGCTGTCAGAATGGAGTGATTTTTATAATGACAATTTAGTCGCATCAAGCGACAACCTGCTTACAAAGGTGGCATCAGTATCAGTCCTGTGTTTTGGCTCATACAGTCTTAACTGAATGCAGGACACAGTACATCCAATGTTTAGAAAAGGATTGGGAGTGCTTGATTTTCATTGGGATATGCTTTTACTGTTTCTGGCTCAGTCTGTGATTGTTTCAATGTTTCTTTGACCAACCTTTGTACCACTTCCTTCTCCCACAGCTTACAATGAAGGTGCTTCTACCTCCCCCTCGTGCTCCAAACTGGCCTCCAATGGATCACTCACTCTGGGTTCGGGACACTTCCTTGTAAACGGGGATATAGGAATCATTCAATCTAGTGGTGTGTTGGGAAAACTCTCTCTGTTTCGGATGTGGGGGAGAGAACGCAGCAGACAGGAAGTGACATCACTGATCTGTACAGAGGGGGACCTTGTGAAGTGGGAGAGAGATAACTGGGACACTCAGATCTGTGCCCCACTCCCAGATTCCAGCCTGAAGTGTGGTGAGCATGCTTTGTTTCAAATTTTATAAACCCTGAATACTTCAGTCGCTACAAGGCGTTCTCCCTCTGCTGCCTCCCTCAGTGCTCAGCCTCATAACAGGCAGTGTCTGATTTCATTTGCTATGGTAAACACATCACATTCATCAAGCTTTTACAGCCTTGTCCAACATCAGAGGCAGCTTAGTGGCTCACATTAAATACTGACCCTTCTGTCTATTTGGCAGACAACTGAATATAAAGACAACTCTATAATCAATTAGATGACGATCAGAAGCATCAGCTTGCTGACCATGTCCATCTCTTTATGACCACAGTGTACTCATCTTCTGATGGCTGCTTCCAGCAGGATAACACACCATGTCACAAAGCTCAAATCATCTCAATCTAGTTTCTTCAACATGACAATGAGTTCACTGTACACTGGCCTCCATAATCACCAGATCTCAATCCAATAGAGCACCTTTGGGATGTGGTGGAACGGGAGATTTTCATCATGGATGTGCAGCCAACAAATCTGCAGCAACTGTGTGATGCTATCATGTCAATATGGACCAAAATCCTTGTTGAATCTGTGCCATGAAGAATTAAGGCAGTTCTGAAGGCAAATGGGGTCCAATTTGATACCAGCAAGGTGTAACTAATAAAGTCGCCGGTGATGGTATATCTAATGGTGTTTTATGTTCTCTTTGGCAGAATGGTCCATTTACAAATTGACAGTGATGATTGCTATCATCCGTCAGGATGGGAACAACACTGAGCTCTACACAGCCAGAGACGTCGCACATCACTGGGTAAAACAAAACAATACAAAACAAAAAACCCAAAACAAACTGAGACTGTGATAATAGTGTCCATTCATAAGTTTGAAAAGTCTGTTAAAGCTGGTATAATGAAACAATTGTTTTATTACCTCTGCCAAGATTACGTGATTGATCCAGTTAATCTGTTAGTTTGTTTTTGTTATCAGGTTTATTCAAAGCATTATGGATCGATTTGTAATCAACTCCAAAAGTGATTAATTTTTGGAGTCGATCACAGGAATTTTCCTAAGGATTCTTTACCGTTATGAGACAGGGCAAAATGGGACATTTCACATTACATCTTCAAAAATAAATGAAATAGATAAATTGGGAGAAATTGTCTTGGTGCTCTGAAGAAAATTTCACAGACTGAATCCAGGTGCAAGGACTTTGTGAACGGTGTAGAGGGAATGTTTAGCTTTGGCAGAGGTATGCAGTCTCAGAATTCTCTTGTCATTTATTTCTTTGCAAAATATCAGACCCTGTTGGTTTGAACTGCGTTGTACTGTGCAGGCTTTATTCTGGCTTTATCCTGCAGCAGTAAATCTCAGTGGCTGTAACAATGCCCTCTGATCTTTGTTGTTCCTGCAGCTCAGAAAGGTGCTGCCGAGAGACATCTATTTACACATAGTGTCTGTGTTTGAAGTATCCAGGTAGGAGACAATTCAAGTTTACAACACAGCCATTACTCTGTGTATTTCGCAATAAAATTTGTTTGAATCTCACTGTGTCACATCAATTAAATCTTGTTTTATAGTATATGTCAGAGAGGGGGAACAAATGGGCAATAAGCTTACCGAGTTTCTTTGATCTTCTTACGCAGATCCAGTACAGAAGACCTCGTAAAAACATCACATGAAGACCGGCTGGTAAGAACATCAGAGCTCGACTGATGGATCAACCAGGCTGATATATATGAGCTGATGTCAGCTTAATGCAAATGTAGCTGTGTATGTGTATGTGTTGGCCAACAGGAATATAGGCGTGTAGAACAGTAACCATGGCAGTGTCTTTATCAAAAATATTTGTTTCACACATATCGACTTTCTGGATAAAATCTATATTTAGCACAAATTTAAAACTGCATTGTTCAGCAAAATATGTCTTTTATTCTTCAGATGCGGTGGGCTTCCTCTAATGTCAACAGGTAACACGGACCAGGTTTACAGTTCCCAGAATATTGCATAATCTGATTTCTAGCTCAAATGATAAAGAAAAAAAAAAACCAAAACAAAACAAAACACACATACTGAAATGTACAGGTTTCTTGAATTTGTCACCCATCTGTATAAGTTCATCAAATGTGGTATTTTTAAGAGTTTATTTAAAACACATTTTTTTGCTTCTGAACTAAATAAATTTTCATAATCTGGCAAACACTTCTACCTTAACGCTTCAGCTGTAAGCTGTGCAAAGTAAGGAACAGCGGAGCTCAGTGCATGAAAAATATGAAACTCAGAACTAGTAATGAGGGGCTTGTACAGCAGTACTTGATACTGCACATTTTTACTTTGTTTTATCTCTAAAAATCCTTAAAATGAAACACACTCAGAAGGAAAAAACACTCGCTCCTGTCCACAGTAATGCAACAGCCTTTGATGAAAGGGCCCAAATGGTCAAAATCTTTGAAAACCACTATTGTAGAAGCGAGTAAAAGCATGCCATCTGAGCCATGACTATGTGTCTCCCTGTAGGTTTCACTGCCTGGTATATGTGAGTGTTATCCCTGCCATGGATGTGGCAGCTGTGCAGAATCTAATAGACATTAACCTTAAAAACCCCTACAATGACCCCAGTGGTTTGCTACAGCTGCTGTCTGATGCAGACAACATACACACCACACCTGTTGGTAGGACGTCGCTCTCAGCAGAAACCTATGAGATATATGTATATGTGTGTTTGTGAAGCTTTTGCAGGAAAACTCATTGTAGGTCTTTAACATATGTCTCCTAGATAGTTTCTCCGCTGCTACCAGCAGCCCTGGCATGGTGACACAGCCTTCTCCTGTGACAAATCCTACCTTTACAACCACAGTATCATCCTCCACACCCTTTTCTACCACCACATTTAAAATGCCAACCACAAGCATCGCCACAAGTACTTCTACTACTGCGCTCAGAGCCACGACCGCCACCACATACCCTGAAAATGTCTCCGGTCAGTCTCATAAAATGTGTACCTCGAAGTTTTCTATGAATGTCTTGATGAAAACTTTCTGATTTGTCTCGATCTCCTCTGCAGAACTGTATTTCGAGGTTAAGGTGAACGTGTCCATAACAGGAAACTGCGACCCAGAACAGATCCTTTCCACCTGGGTACGTCTCACAGAACAGCTAAGCTCTTATTTTTAGATTCAGAAAACTATTTTAGCTTCACCTGTCCTAAATATGAGGGGTGAAAAAAAAAATCTTGGCAGCAGGAGCCATGTAATAATGTGAAAAACATACATAAATGCAATGCACTCCAGAAGAAACCATGCTAACATCCTCTTCACAGCTCAACTGTAGCCTACCTGACAACTTGATGACAGTGCTTGAATTCCAGCTGCTCCCCAAAGCTCAAAGGTAGTGTACATGATGTAGCTGAGACACATCAACTCCAGAAATATTACACAGTCTGATAAAAGCAAAAGATCTTTCAATATGAACACCTTCATTCAGTTACTGATCTCACTTCCAGATATGATCCTAAGCTGCAGTCAAACCTCCCCACTTCTGTAAGTAAACATAAAAAGACCTTCAAATAAATGACAGGCGGAATCAAACTGGCCTCTGTCAGATTTTACCAACTCGATGCTGTTATTTAACAACTTTGAATTACACAATTTTCATGCTATAGGATCATGGCTATTTGTTTTTCTGTTTTTTGGGGGGGGGTTTTTGCAATTTTGATCAGGGTACGGAAACGGTGAAAAGCTGCTACACTGAAAATCACCATATTTAAATGCTTTTATGAGGGTCAACAGGTTTAAGGGTTAGGGAAAGGTGCAATTTTTGAATACTACCCTTAAAATAAGTACACTGCTAAAATGAACTAAGAGAACACTCGACAACACAAAGCCAGGTAAACTTCAGGGATATTAATCTGTCCAGTTAGGAAGCATAAACTGTTGTGAATCCATTTTACCTGCTTTGGTGCAAATGAAAGTGACAACAGATCAAATATCCAATCAGTGAAAAAAAAAAAACACTTGACTAATAAACTGAAATCTAAGTGGGAGAAAGAGCCTGGGGTTTCCATTTCAGATGGTGGTTGGCAGAATTTCTGTCTGATGCAGCTGACCTCTACCAATTCATGAGCTCGGAAAGCATCATGCTGGCAAAACCTATTAAGATATTTTATAACCCCTAAACTAAAGTATGCACAGTATGTGAAATGATGAGTGGTTTGTGTTGGAGAAAGTGTGGAGAACAGCTGGTGGACCACTGTCATATATTTTGGAGTTGCCCAGTCATTTTACCGTACTGGGGGGAGGTAACAAGGGCAATACAGACTATACTTAGAACAGAGATGGACTTTTCTTTCTGTACGATTTGTTTGTGTAATATTGTGAGCAATTTACCTGTAAACGATGAATACTTACTAAGGATATTGCTTGCAGCCAGTAAAAAAGCAATAACCCATAAATGATTGAAAACTACCAACTAAGAATGACTGGACTGACATGCTGAGTAATATCCAAGACATGGAGAGAATGAATTTTTCTTTAACCTTCAGGCTGATCAATTTACAAAAACACTACGTAAACCAGTGATACCGTATGTTTCAAGTGACTTTTTTTCCTTTTATTTATTTGGTATCTGCACTGATAATCTATGACTACACACTGTGTTTGTTAAGTTTGCTCCATTTGTGAAAAATACAGTTAAATAAAAAGTTAAAGTTAAATAAACAACAGGTGCACTGCAGAGACAACAGCAAGACAACCCCCAAAAAAAAGATAGTTTTGCAGGTGGTGGCCACAGACCATTGCTCTCTCCTTATCTCTCCTGACTGATTTTTCTCTAGTTTTGCTTTTTGTTGGTGTCCTTGTCACTGCTGGTAGCACGAGACGGTACCTGCAGCCCATTCAGGCTGCACAGGTAGTCCAGCTCCTCCAGGACTGCACATCCATATGTGCTGTCGCAAGAAGGTTTGCTGTGTCTCCCCAGCACAGTCTCAAGAGTGTGGAGGAGATACCAGGAGACAGATATGAGGAGAGCTGGACAGGGCCATAGAAGGGCATCAACGTAGCATCAGGGCTGTATCTGCTCCTTTGTGTGAGGAGGAAGAGGAGGAGCACTGCCAGAGCCCTACAAAGGGCCTCCAGCAGGCTACTCGTGCATGTTTCTGACCAAACTGTCAGAAACAGACTCCCTGAGCATGGCACAAGGTCCTGACTTCCTTTAGTGGGACCTGTGCTCACAGCCCTTTACTGTACAGCTCGATTGGGATTTGCCAGGGAACACCAGAACTGGCAGGTCCACCACTGGCACCCTGTTATCTTCACAGATGATGCTGCAGGCAGCTTAACATTCACTATGACGTGATGGATTCACAGTGGTTTGTGCTTCCTAACTGGACAGAATGAGATCCCTGAAGTTTAACTGACTTTGTTATACTGTGATGATCGAGCGTTGCAAATATGTCCTGTCCAATACGTCCTGTCTTAAATCAAAATGCTGTTTCTCCCTCTGAAAGCTTTATTTATATCCTTTTCATTCTTTCCCAGGTTTTTGCATACCGAGTTTCAAGGTAAGTTTCATGCGTCTACACACTATTTTACTTAGAACAGATAACAATGAAACAGTGTAACTGGCTGCTCAAATGTACGTACTTTGCCTTTTTGCAGGTGATGTTAAAAAAATAAAACATATCAACATATGATATTTGCTATGTATGTGAATCAATTTTCATTGTGCAACCCATATTTAAGTCTTACTTCCAGCAGAGAGAGCTGCATTTTCCAGGTCCAGGTCATGATGCTGTCAGACACGCAGGAAATGGTAGAGCAGATACGACACAGACTGCTGAAACCTTATAACAACGGGTCTATCTCCATAGCCACCGAGGACATAGAAATAAGCCGCATATGTGAGTTCAAAAAAAAAAAAAAGACTGGAAATTTGTTTGTTTGTTTTAATCTCTTTCTCAACTGTTTCACTGTCTCACTGCTGCAGTGTTATTTAAGTGCAACGCTGAAACCCACCACACCCTGAAAGGCCTGTTCAAGTGGCCCGACACTTCAGGAGGAAAAACTGCTATTCAAGCGTGCCCAAAAAACCCGGACCACCATGCCACTCGACACTGGTGAGAGCTCAAACTGTTAATCAGTTTTTTTGAGGACTGATTTAAGAAAGAGAACACTCACATTCACAACTACAGTGTGTAGAGATGAATAAACGTAACCCTTGGTCCTGTGGTTTCCAAAAACACGAGGACGCAGTATCAAATGCAACCAAAACCAGAATGCTATGATGTGCAAATCATTTAAACTCCACTCCGTATCTAACTTTGAAGCTGATAAATATTTGATTGTTTTTTTTAAATGTGTTTGTTTTGACACTGATGCCAGCAGGAAGTTAAAAAAAAAACAACAAAAAAAAACCAACAACTTGGGACTAGCTAAATTGTGTAATGTACATGAAACATTTCACAAATTATGAGATTACATGGCAACAGGTCAGAGACCCCAGAGAGAATGAAAAATTATGTAGATTAGTAGTTCAACAATTTAAGAATAATGTTTGTCATTGTAAATTTGAAATAAATTTGTGGATTTCATCATCATATATCTTTTGTAAAAAATTAGAATTAGGAGTACTGATGGATATGATCTATACAACCTCAAAAGGAAGAAGAACTATAGTGAATAAAAATCACAATCGCCAACATCACTGGGCTTAATTCTCTTGGCACCATGGATATCTGCAGCAAAATTAATGGAAATCAATCCAGCAGTAAACATTTATTAGACTGACCCTGCCATACACGTGGCTACACTCCTAAAGTACACACAAAGCATTCTGTTTGACATTTGTCCTCATATTTACAGGTAAAGTCTGGTGGTTGTTTTATGTATTCACCTGGGTGATAAATTTAACACATGAATAAGTACGAGTCTATCTGAGTATTGATTCCATCCGTTAATATATATTTATATGGCTCTATCACAGTGTTTAGGACTCTGTGTGTTGACCCAGTTTCACAACACCTAATGATGGCCGTGCTGTAAAAGCATTGATCAAGAGCTCAGTGTCACTAATGAGAGGGTAAATGAAAGGCAATTCTCAGAGTCAACAGCCTCAGAGCAATCTCACATAGTGTCCCCAATCCATCTATTTAACATCATTTCCATTTTTAGGAAGTTAGCTGATGCCACTTATGTTCTAGTCATAGTGAGAGAAGCAAGAGGCTGACATGCAACATACTGAGGTGGAAGTATAACCACATGATGAAAAATTAAAATAGGGTAAAAGTTCTCTTCAAAGCAGTTTTTTTTCAAGCCTTCTCCATCTGTCCACCATCTGTTTGATAGTAAACTGAGCCTCAGTACCCACTGGATGGCTCCAGAGATGGAAGATTGCGCTCCGGTGGTGGAAACCATCCCTGACCTGCACCATGTCGAAGTCACTGCTGGTCTGTTACATATTTGTCTCTCCCTTAAAGTTTAGCTGTCAAGTTTTAAAATAAATTCAGTATTTAGATACACTATATTGCCAAAAGTATTCACTCACCCATCCAAATCATTAAATTCAGGTGTTCCAATCACTTCCATGGCCACAGGTGTATAAAATCAAGCACCTAGGCATGCAGACTGCTTCTACAAACATTTGTGAAAGAATGGGTCGCTCTCAGGAGCTCAGTGAATTCCAGTGTGGTACCGTGATAGGATGCCACCTGTGCAATAAGTCCAGTTGTGAAATTTTCTCGCTACTAAATATTCCACAGTCAACTGCTAGCGGTATT
>VUQI01025997.1:15769-29332 GCA_015106735.1 Paratilapia polleni | reverse complement strand
TAAAAAAAAACACAAAAAAAAAAAAATTTAAATAAAAAAAAAAAAAAAAAAAAAAAAAAAAAAAAAAATTGATTCTAAAGATTCAGTGCATCTCCTAGTCTTTCTCAGTAGGCTTTGTGGGAACATTAAGACATTCATGGTGGGAGAAAACTGCCTTTAGAGAGATTTTGATGTATCTGAGGAACTTGGACTCAGGACATTGTTGTTTCTAAAATCAGTTCAAAAGCTCAGTGCAAGCAGAAGACTTTTTCAGTAGTTATGTTTGTGTGTTTTGGTGCAGTCATCTTCAAATGTGGGTACTCAGTAACCTTTCTGTTCAATAACTATAACCTATGGTTCTAAGCAGGGGGTTGATGGAGCAGCCTTATGAAAACTGAACCCAATGATCCATGACTACAAAATAAAATGGAAACTAGAGGCCATGAAGAAATAGGGAAAAAATAGAAACGTCAGGTTTCATATAGCTTTTTATGTCCAAATTGAGGCATTTGAAATACTTCTTAATTTCAAAACCAAGTCAAGTGTAATAGAGTGCAGTCTGATGTTAACTGTTATAATTGTGAGCTTAAATCAGAGCACAGGCAGTTGTGCAGTCACCTATGCAAGCCATTGCTAGTGTGATGCAAAGAACTAAACCAGTGAATTCCTAAAGCGCCCAACTCCAAAAAACATTTTAGAAGAATTTTTAACTTTTTGCTCAAACTGTGGCCATGATGTAAAAGTCATACTTTTACCCAATCATGGCTTACAAATTCCAAAATATGATGAAAAATTCTTTAGTATAGTTTTTTTTTAATTAATGTTAATGTAGAAGAATTTAATGCTTATGTCTTTCAGTGGAGAAATCTGGTGAAAGAGGACCTAATATGCTTTTCCTTATTTTCTGACACATATCCTCTTACTACAGTGGATGTTCATATTAAACATGGCTAAACTTTCAAATAATGTGGTCAAAGTAACTGTAAACAGTCCATGTGAGTCCAAAGCTCAGGCTTCAGACTGATCTAAACACCTGGTTTCAGACAGTATTTTCTACTCATGGCTCTGTATGACATCAGTGAGACCTGATTTGTTTAGCCTAGGTACATAACTTTGCCTGTAAGCACAGACGTTGGCTTAAAGGAAAGGGACCCAAGATAGCTTGTTTCAAGAGGATGAACATGGGAGCTGCACCAAGCCAAAGTATCAGATAAATAAGGATTGTTTTGAACTGCGAATCATTAGAAACCTACTCTAAGAAAAAAGTGGAACTGGACATGACCAGAATATGTTAACTTTAAGCATAAGAGCAGAATATAATTCAGCAGTCATACCTGTTTTCTTTTTAGTAAAAAGGCCAAAATTTCATGGGCTATGCATTGAACAAAATGATGAATAACTAAGTTCTTCTCAAAAAAAGTCACTGGCCAACTCTAATGTTACACTGTGAAACAGGGAAGACATGCCCGATAAGATAAGGTTTAATGGGATGTAAGAAGGTTGTGTCAACTGAGATATAATACAAGAATGTGAGCATTTATTTGTAAAGTGTGTGCTGAGCTGATGATCTAAGACTGGTGTTGTGTTCAATCAGATTAGCCTGAACCACTAGGTGGACGCAGACTGATAAACACACCCACACTCACATGCAGACATAACCGGGTTTCTGTGTATGATGGATGTGGCAGATAAGTTCGCCATTAATCACGTTTGTACCGTCTTCTATCAGCAGAGCCCCAGAGGCGGCTGACGCAGTGATCTGAATAGACTGGACCACAGGCTCCACCATCTATAATGTCGCCATATACTCACACTCCTGGAGAACATTCTGTGTGTGTTTTCAAGTCTTAACTGCTGCCATTGTTAAAGCTGCATGAGACCGTTTTATAGACCCCCAGGCACTAAATATGCACACACAAGAGTGGAGTGAGGCTCCTTGTGGATCTAGTCCAGTTAATGAGGTTCATGTCCGATATGATGGATAAGGTGCTATTTGATTGATTACATACTGGTGGTTGAGTTCATCAGGATGTTTAAATGTCTGTAACGGACTACTGCTGCAAGTTCTCATTAGTCATTTGATTAACAGAAAATTAATTAGCACCTACTTTGATCATTTGATCATTTTCATACATGCAATGGACCAAATAATCAATTAACTGAGGAAAATCATTTTCATTTTCACAAATTCTTTGACAATGCCCTGTAAAAAAACATTTGTTTTACTGCTACACCCACACCAGAGGCCTGTACTACAAACCAAGTTTAAAATAACCAGAATATCTTTTCGCTATCTGGCTTCACTAACCCTAGCAACTGCAATCATGCCACATGACAGGTCACATGACTGTGGTCATCAACTCGATAAGTCAACCCAGGTTTTCCTGTGAGCATATTAGTAAAATGAAAGGGCTGATACTGCCACCAGGTAACCAATCACAAACACAGACGGGTCAAGAGGAGCATATTTCTCAGAAGAAGACGAAACTATAACCATAAATCTGAAAATGTAATTTAGGCTAAATGTATCTGCAGCATCCAAAGCCAGGAAGGAAAGCTGGTGGGGAAAAAAGCAAACTATCACTGTCCAATTATTAAGGAGCGGGTAGACAGGATCAATGTGTTGCTTGGATGTGTTTATACTAATATTTTAAACTACAACCCTGGTAGTGTTTAACGGTCTAAGGAGCAAGTACACAACAAATATAAAAACATAATTCAAACCAGTAAGTACGTTTACTTGGAAATCTTATATAAGATCTGCAAGTAGCTACCAGAACTTAGTTCTTTAATTCAGTTTTAAATTGATGTAGCAATATAAAGACATAGAAAAACGAAACGCTTTGAAATTGCTTTAGGCCAGCAGGAAAAAGTTCCTTCCACTTAGAATCAATCTCTCTCAAGAAGCCCCTCAGGGAAAGGCAAAGAGTCCAGACTGTCTTGAAAAGGTGGCGGTATCGTGAAACAATTGTGATGATATTTTCCAAGTGATCTGATTGGTCAGTAGGCTGTGGTTTTATATGTGCATCTATTATCATGAACATAACCGCCTCCAGAGCAGGTCAGGTCTGCAACAAAAGGTACCATGGGAACGTACCCCTGGCGAAAAGTGAGCTGGATTTGTGATGCTGAAAATCCAGAGAGGAAACTTCAGGTTTAACCCTGAGCGCCAAATCCTGCTTCACAGTGCAGCTCTTAGGGCTTATACTGTAAACAATCAAACATGAACAATTACTGCTAAAACTGTAGATCACAGTCTGCCCTTCTTATGTTCAAAGACGTCTCGTGATACTTCGTTCCTGTACATTTCACTGGACTTATTACAAGTATTGACTGAATATCAAAATGATTAAACTACACTGAATCGTTTGGGGTGTGTGGTCCTTCCAAAGATAATAATTTGCTGTTGCCAAGCTTTCTGATTTGGTGTGTGAAGAAATACAGAAAGGAAGGGAGCTAAGCTAGTATGAAAATAAGCAGGGGTTTAGTCAGGCGTAAACAAATCCAGTTGTTTTGACAGTGACGCCCTGATCCATAAACCACCAGTAATGCACTGCTTCACTGCACCCCTGTGTCCTCATAGGCTACAGTCGAAAACAGACATCCAACATACTGATTTCAGGCATTAGAAAGCCAGCACTGCCCTCTGCTGAGCACAGGACACAACTCACTGCATCACTGTCTGAATCTGGTCAGGGTTTCTCAAGCACTTTGTGTATAATTCTTTTTACAAGTAAAACACTGATAAAATGGTTATAAATACTGTAAGCAAATCTGTAGGGAAAATCACAGCCAGTTGTGATCAGTCTTACCAGAGTTTGCTAGAGTGATGCTGGAGTGCAGAGCATCAGGATGGGGCATGCTATAAATGGTGACCACCCCAGTGGAGGTGGCCACTGCCAGAAGACCCAGTCTGGGTAGGAATGGAGCCTTCAGGGTGAGGGGTTGGTAACATGATAAAATGTTAGGATGTTATGAGATTTTATCATTTCAATAACAGTTAAAGGCTAAGACACTTCATGCTAAAAACATCTTACCTTTCTGGCACAGCTGGGAAGCTCCCAGCCTCCAGCAGGACACCACTTCAGATGCCAGATGAAGCCCTTATCTTGGGCCAATCCATAGACCAGGACTGGCTGGGAGTCTGGTCTGTGGAGACAGGAGTGGAAGAAAAGAGAATACAAAAGAAAAAGGCAACATTTTAAAAGACAAATTTCTTAGAAGCTCTGCAAACATCAAACTACCAGCTGTGATGTAGACAGTTTGTTTACAGCACACTAATTATCTCCAATTTAATAATTTAAATCTTCAAATATTTTTTTACAAAAGCAATGTCAGTTAGAAGTAGTTCAAACTAGCCAATCAGTAAAGGAGACTGACAGATCATTTATATCATAATATTACAGTATTTTATCAATGATATCCTACTGTGCACATTTCACTTGTACCTGCTGTTGTACTCCAGTTTGCCCACATCCCACAGCTGAACAAGTCCAGTTCCAGTGCAAGGCTTGTCGACGTAGTGATAGTCATCCATCCGTTGATGACAGGACAGAGCCATGTACTGGGTGGCAGGAGCACCATCGGGCGTCGGACACCACTCCAGAGCCCAGACCGGTCCACCTGCGTACAGCATTGTGTCCCAGCGTTCTGGGTGAGCAGGCATGGACTCGAACCTGCCAGTTACATTAACAGAAATAAAATGAAAACAAAAAAGGCTTTTAGGATGCCCTCCCACCCAAAACAAGTTGGAGGTTTTGTTTGGAAATGTAATATATGATGAAATAACACCTAAATATTAAGTAAGAATTATGTCTGAAACTAATTCCTCCCAAAGTATCTTTGAGGGAAATCAAAAATCGCAGACCTCTCTACAAGAGTCACCAGTAATAACTATTAATTTAGCTGCTGATCAGTGTCACCTGTTGAGTCTTTGCAGAGGTGTTTCCTCCTTCTTGAGGCCTTCTCTGCACACTTTGAAAGCAGCTGAGTGAAGAGTCTGAGGCAGGTATTTCTCCAAATCACTAAATAAAGACACAAGACACAAAACAACCCTCTAATTAACTTATCACCTGCCAGAATTAAAACAAACCTGAAGTCACCTCCCTTGTCCAACTCCCTCTTTATGAAGCCACTAGACCAGTGCAGCTACATACTCCTAAAATGGCTTTTCTTCTTTCACTAGACTAGCCTCTTTTCAGACTTCATTTCAGCAACTCTTCCTAACCCTTCCTTTGTTTTTTTATTTAAATAGGATAAACTTTATGTTTTGGATGACACTTTCCTATTACCCCTGCACTGTTTGAACAAAAAACTAATGAATATAATGTAAAAATAAAAATAAATCTGGGTTTGATCTGGGGCAAGATATTAAAAATAATCTATTATGCTATGTTTCACAGGTTAAAAACAATTTTATCTTTTACTGGACCTTGGTGCAGCCCCCCAGTTCAACATCTCTCAAAAAAAGCTCTTTAAACTCCTTTCCCTTACAGGTCACTCACTACTTTAAGCCATCTTTCTTTTGATTGGCAGCCCCTCATGAACATAAGACTTGAACAGCAGGTGGATGGGTCTGCTGACCATCTGACAACTTGCTGTAATACTAAAGCGAAAATAGTGATTAAGTCCCAGCACAGGTGGCACTGTGGTGAAGATGTTAGTGTGGTCGCCTGACAGCAAGAGGGTTCAAACCTGCCAGGGCCTTTCTAGGTGGAGTTTGGTTACTCTCCCTGTGTTTGTGTCGGACACTCCAGGTACCTCCCACAGTCCAAAGACATGCTTGTGAGGTTAACTGGTGATTCTAAATTGACCCTAGGTGTGAATGCGAATGGCTGTCTGTCTCTCTGTGTTGGCCCTGTGATAGACTCATGACCTGTCCAAGGTGTACCCAGTGCCACCTTGGACAGGCTAGGCTCTTTCCCCCTGTAAG
Organism: Paratilapia polleni; assembly: GCA_015106735.1. Lineage (NCBI taxonomy): Eukaryota > Metazoa > Chordata > Actinopteri > Cichliformes > Cichlidae > Paratilapia > Paratilapia polleni. The sequence continues at coordinate 23,421 of VUQI01025997.1, read as the reverse complement.
CCTGAACAGGATAAGCAGTCAAGAAAAATGGAAGGACGGAAGCTCCAATGATGGAAACTATATGACTGAGCATCTAAACAGACAACAGACAAACAAAATCAGAGCTCAGGCTGTCCAATACAACATTCTGCAGTTAGAATTTCACTGGATAAAAGTATGACGGGTTAATCCAATTAAAAGTGGATTTAACCATACTAAACACAGGATTTAAAAAGTACCTTTGTGTCACAGGAACCCAATCATTAGTGGAGGGGACCCACTCTGGAAACACCCAACTGCTGTAGTGCTCTTCTCGACTGCAAGCACAAATATACACAAACACATGGTTTAAAAAAAAAAACAGTGTAGCAACAAAGTGCTTGTTTGTCAATGGCATGTTTTCCAATGTCATTTTGCACTTCAGGTTCACTGAATCTGTGAAATAATATCATGGAATCAGGTATCTTTTCAACATCATGTATGTCGGTAGAAAACTGACAATATATGTATAGAACAGCAAGAGGACAACAATGTTCACTGGTACTTCACGTAAGCAAATCATTACTGTTCATTGACTTAGGGACAACCCGAGGACAGCCTGAGGTTTTTTTAAATGCTTCATATCCACAAGGACAGAAACAAACAACCACAGTAGTGCACTGAGTTGAGCTACTTACAATTTCTTGGTCATCTCTACGCTCTCCAAAGCAGTTTTCATGACATTGGCGTTAAGTCCATTTTGGGGTTTGGCATACGGGGATGTCTGCTGGACAAAAAAAAAGACAGTATGAGCTGTAGTCATTATGCACATTTTCTTTCTTCTTCTCAAGGTAGGTGTATTAAGTCGACAAAAAATTTAATTTTCTCTCAACTTTGATCAATTATGGTTCATATTTTGGTTTAGTGCCTGAGAATCCCATTAGACTGAGAAATGCTGTATTGAAATCATGTACTATAGTGCACTGCATGTGGTCATAACCAATAACATAAGAGTCAGATAGCAACAGGAAAAAGTCTCCTCTTAATGTCAACTTAATGTGACAAACCTGGATGCAATTAGTTAAAAAAAAAAACACACCAAACCTATAAATAAATTAACTTCTTTGGGAAGTCTGACTTTAATAAAAAGGTGGAATTAAAATGCACAGCCTATTATGTTGTTGACTAAATTGATCAGTGACTAGAATAACTTGAAACTCACTGCCCCTACAAACTGACTGGAACTGGGCTATCACAAATTAAAGATTAGAAAACCACTGACATTGTTATTGTTGACGTAAAGAAATGGTGGATTTCTTCCACGTTTGCCAAAATCAGAGTCCAAGTCTGAGTCCCCTGCTTCTTCTTCATCGTCATCTTCCATCTCCTCTGCATCCTCCTCATCCTCATTATCTGGCACAAAGTCTTCATCTTCTGCTGCATCACTGTCAGAACGTTTCCTCTTTCTGCCTTTACCCACTGCAGGAATTGAAAGACGAATTTAAGTTAGAGTACACAGAGATTTTTACTGATATTTGCATGAATGGAATGAATTCTGCAAAAGTCTAGACAAGTTTTCCTCATTAATATGGTTATGTCTATACCAGTTAGTCAACTACTCCAATTTGAAGTACAGCCCATTTTGAGATAGGAAACGTGCTTCTACCATACAGGCCTTTGAGTGGTAGCAACCTCATCTAACTCTTTGCAAGAATTTCAATAAGTATGAAGATGACATTGTCCAAGATTGGGCTTAGCTGTGGGGCACTGGGAGAAAGTGGTGGCAGGACTTTCACTGTACCTTTGTTTCCTTTGAGAGTTTTCTGTTCTGACCCAGTGTCTTCACCTCCTTCACCACCACCTCCCTCGTCAGCTGGATGACCCAACACCTCTTTTGCCAAATTGTGGAGGTACTTCAATGCCCTAGAAAATTGAGATCACATTCTTTTGAATGCCTGCATTGCCATTTTACAAGTTATATGTAAAAACAGGGTGTCTACATGTATAAAGAAGTTACATTTCAACGACCTTTTTGACACCACTTTAAATTAAACTAGAGCTGGAAATACACATCAAAATGAAAATATACTTTCCATATAAACTCACTGAAGGTACAATTGAATTATTTCATTTTAGAACAATGTTCAAATGTGTTTAGATGCGAAAAGAAAACCCTATGACATAACCTATGCTGTAACCTGATGTGCACCTCCCTACAAATGTAACTACACGTTGCGTCGAAGCAGCCCACAACGACTTTGATTGACCCTTTCATTATTCGTTTCCTCCTATGCATTTCTGGCTACTTCTTCTTCTGCTGCCATGGATGGATTGATTCAAAGAGAGAAATCCCACTGCAAACTAGTGTTTTGGCAGCAAAATTGCAGCTCAACGCAGGCACACCATTCACAGGTATAAATGCTGACGATGCCGTTGGCCACTTACGGTGGCTACATCGTAGGCTCTATGCGGCTTCAATGCATAAATATTTTTTAAAAAGAGCTTCACTATTAACCATGTTTCCACATAAAAACATCCTGAAAGACTTGGTAGAACTATAAAGATGTTTCACAAAAGTAAAAAAGATTCCAGGGAATATCATGACTTATTTTACTTTCAGCTATGTTCAGTAGTTACACCAGACTAAATGATTCATGCATGTGAACACGGTTAACTGTTATTCGGTGCTCTCCTGTTGGTGTAGCCATTGGAGTCTGACCTGTTACAAAAATAGCCTTAACAATACAGTCAAATTTTGTGATCTAAATGTGTAGAGTGGGTTAAAATAGCAGCATTGTGTGCTAGAAACTTTCGAGTTTACATAACTAAAACCATTTATAACCTATCCAAACCTAATTTAGGATGTTTTAATACTTTTTAAGGACCTGCAAGTAAAGAGTAAAGCTCCTGCCTGTAACTGAAAAAGGATCATCTCACAATTAGAAGTTTATATTTTTATGTAGCTACATACATACCTGTACTCACGCCCACTTTAATTACGTGTAACCAAAATAACAATGTCTGATAGTTAGAGGTGTTGTAATAAAACTAAGATTGAATTTAAATATCACTATTTAAATCAATATTTAAATATGTCTGGAGTCACACTTCCCGTGTTTCAGGTGATGACATCTGTGGTAAAAATTATTTATCCCCTCAAAAAAAAAAACGAGGTATAAAACAAACCATGGATTAGGAAAACAATTAAACCCTTACTGACAGCACATGCTTTCTATAGGTATCTCTTTACTGAAATAGGGCCTATGATGTGCCCCAGTACCGAAAACATAACTCTAGACTTCATGTAACTTACGCTTTGGCAGCTCCTCTCCGGCGGCGGCCACCTTGTCTGGTCTCCTCCTCGGGCTCCTGTGGATCCTCCTCACATGGTGGTTTAAGTTGCTCCACTTGCTGTACAGGCTGCTTCTTTACATACTTTCTCTTTGGCTTTGGCGTCCCATTCTCCTGCTGCTCTGTATCTTTAACTACACCCTCTCCATCTGGGAGGTTCCTGCCAGCATTAATAGTTTTTTTGGCAGGAGTTTTCTTAGCAGGAGTCTTTTTTGATGCCGTTTTCTTGCCAATCACTGGTTCTTTAGCCGTTTCCGCTGTGGTTTGTCCCTCACACTCTGGAGGTGTTTTGTCTGTTCCTTCATTTTCTCCATCTGCAGCGTCCTGTGTGGGAGTCTTAGCTTTTCTACTCTTTGCCGGAGTCTTTTGAGAAGCTGCTCTTTTTCCTCCAGAGCTCTTTCTACACAGTGTTTTTGGGGAATGGTTTTCAGTAGTTTTGTCATCAGTTTCATAATCTAGATATTTGGGATTTTTCTTCCGTTGTCGTCCTTTTAAACTGAAATCCAAACCCTCCTCCGATGGCTTCTCTTGCCCTGTGAGGAAAGTGATATTATCATTCAACATATTTATTGGGCATAGTATCATTTAATAATTTTAAGAAATGTACCAAAATGACCATTACAAGAATAACAACTTCACCAAAATAACCATACACACCACTATCTGCCTGCCAAGGTTTCTGCACCATTTTAAAAATCTAAATCAATGTTTTTAAGTCCTCAAATAAAAATGAAGACCAAGTAAAGTCAAAATACTATAATATATTTAAGTTTTTATAAACAAGCTATAAATAGTTAGGTTTACAACTACTCAAAAAAGCAATAATCTCTACAAACCAGTGTTTGATGCTTCTCTTTGCCACACATGAATGTGGAATGCGCCACTTCACACTCGGCCGCGAACCAATCCAGTGCGAGCTGGAGGTCACCACCTGGTGAAGCCAACAGAACTACATCATCCGCAAAGAGCAAAGATGAAATCCTGAAGCCACCAAAGTGGGGACTCTCCACCACCTGGCTGTGCCTATATTCTGTCCATATAAACTATGAACAGAATCAGTGACAAAGGGCAGCCCTGGTGGAGTCCAACACCCACCGGAAACGAGTCCAACTTACTGCCAGCAATATGGACCAAGCTCTCGCTGCGGTTGTACAGGGACCAAATGCCCCGTAACAACGGGCCACATACCCCATAGTCCCGAAGCACCCCACACAGGAAACCCTGAGGGACGCGGTCAAATGCCTTCTCCAAGTCCACAAAGCACATGTAGACTGGTTGGGCAAACTCCCATGCACCCTCAAATATCTACCCCCTTCCTGTCCATAACCTTTACATATGTCTTAGTTTCTTCTAATATCTGTAGGCAGTTAGTATATATTGTGTGTGTGTGTGCGTATATATATATATATATATATATATATATATATATATATACCATGACACCAAGACAAATTCCTCGTTTGTGTAAAAACTTGGCAATAAACATAATTCTGATTCTGAGAGAATAAAGAGCTGGTCCAATGTTCTGTGACCAGGATGAAAACTGCACTGTTCCTCCTGAATCCGAGGTTTGACCAAAGGACGGACTCTCCTCTCCACTGCCCTGGCATAGATCTTCCCAGGGAGGCTGAGGAGTGTGATCTCCCTATAGTTGGAGGACACTCTCTGGTCTCCTTTCTTGAACAGGGGAACTGTCACCCCAGTCTGCCAATCCAGAGGCACCACCCCAGACCTTCATGCGACGTTGCAGAGACGTGTCAACCAGGACAGCCACACAACATCCAGACCTTTAAGGAATTCAGGGTGAACCTCATCCACCCCAGGGGCCCTGCCACCGAGGAGTTGTTGAACTACATCAGTGACCTCACCCCCAGTGATAGGTGAGTCGTCCCCCTCATCCCCAGACCCTGCTTCCTGTACGGAAGACGCGTGTCAGTGGGATTAAGGAGATCCTCGTAGTGTTCCTTCCATCACCTGACTGTATCCTCAATTGAAGTCCCCACCGTATACAGTGCGAGTAGAGAACTGCTTCCCCCTCCTGAGTCGTCTGACGGTTTGCCAGAATCGCTTTGAGGCCAACCGAAAGTCTTTTTCCATGGTCTCACTGAACTCCTCCCACACCCGAGTTTTTGCTTCAGCTACTGCCATAGCCACGGCCCGTTTGGCCTGTCGGTACCTGTCAGCTGCCTCTGGAGTCCCACAGGCTAACCAAGCCCGATAAGACTCCTTCTTCAGCCTGATGGTTCCCTTCACCTCCGGTGTCCACCATCTAGTTCTGGGATTACCGCCAAGAAAGGCACCAACGACCTTGCAGCCACAGCTCCGTGCAGCCGCCTCAGCAATGGAGGTGTGGAACATGATCCACTCGAACTCAATGTCCCCAGCCTCCCTCGGAATGCAATCAAAGCTCTGCTGGAGGTGGGAATTGAAGATCTTGTGGACTGGGGCCTCTGTCAAATGCTCCCAGCGCACCCTCGCTACATGTTTGGGTACACCAGGCCTGTCCAGCATCTTCCCCCTCAACTCACCACCAGGTGGTGATCAGTTAACAGCTCTGCTCCTCTCTTCACCCAAGCATCCAAGATGGCCACAGATCTGATGATACGATTACAAAATTGATCACTGACCTGCGACCTAGGGTGTCCTCATGCCACATGCACTTATGAACACCCTTATTCTCGAACATGGTGTTCTTTATGGAGAGACTGTGGTTAGCACAGAAGTCCAATAACAGAACACCACTTGGTTCAGATCGGGAAGGCCATTCCTCCCAATCACACTGTCATTGCCCATGTAAGCATTGAAGTCCCCCAGCAGAACGACCAAGTCCCCAAATGGAGCACTTTGCAGCACCCCACCCAATGATTCCAAGAAGGCTGGGTACTCTGAACTGTTGTTTGGTGCATACGGACAAACGACAGTCGGGACCCGTTCCCTGACCCGAAGGTGCAGGGACGCAACCCTCTCGTCCACCGGGGGAAAAGGTAGCGAACCGGGGGAATATAAGTATACTCTCCCCTGCCTGCCGCCTCTCACTTAGGGCAACTCCAGAGTGGAGTCCAGCCCTTCTCCAGGAAAGCCCGAGCTGTGCGTTGAGGTGAGCCAGACTATATCTAGTCGGTATCTCAACTTCATGCACCAGCACAGGCTCCTTCCCCACCAGAGAAGTGACATTCCATATGCCACAAGCTAGTTTTGGAAGCCGGGGATCGGACTGCCAGGACCTTCACCCCTGACTGCCGCCTGATCCACAGAGTACCGTACCCTTCGGCCCCTCCTGTGGGTGGTGGGCCCATAGAAGGGCGGATCCATATAGCTTCTTCGGGCTAAGCCCAGCTAGGCCCCATGGGCTAAGGCCCGGCCACTAGACCCTCGACCTCAAGCCCCTACCCTGGGCCTGGCTCCAGGGTGGGACCCCGGTAACCCTGTCCTGGGCAGGGTAAACTGGACTCTTGGTCTTCTGAACATCACAGGGGTTTTCAGAATTGCTCTTTGTCTGGCCCCTCACCCAGAACCCTACCAGGGGCAAATTGCCCCTGACAACATAGCTCCTGGGATCACTGGAAGGCACAAACCCCTCCACTGTGATAAGGTGGCGATTCACGGAGGGGTGTACGTGCATACAGTACTATGAAAAAAGTCCCACTAGTACTGTATGCATGTACAGTCTTATGAAATCAAGTCCCACCGTGTTAGACAGAAATTTAATGACAGAAAATGGCACTGTGCCACTTTCTGTCATTAAAAATATGTTTCTGTCAGGACACAAAGAACTGAGTCCAAATAGCTCTTTGGTTTATAGGTAAAAATACAGTAAAAAACAAAAAACAAAACAAACAAATGCAAAACCATTATGTCCTCCGTTTCTGTAATCTTAACATGGGCTGCATGACACCACTGGATCAGACCATCTGGAACGAGTTTCTAGCTCAAACCACCTCTTGAATCACATCCCTAAGTTTGACAAACCTTGTCCAGAGTCAGTGGGCTCCATAGGCTCTGGTATTCTGTGGTTGTCTTTTAATCTGCCTCCTCATGTATGGAGCAAGTTCCTTTACAATCTGGCTTTGCAGCTGTATAGACAAAAACAGAAATGAAGATAGACATAGCATTTATTAACCTTTTCATATTACGCAAACTACAATGCTTTTAAAATGTTACCTTTCAAAAGATATAGCACAAACAACCACCTTAAGTTTTATTATTAAAGGCATACAATGACTGTCCCCTACTGTAATATTTCATCATAATACCTGTGTTTTCTCCTGTGGTTTAGACTAATGACAGTAAAAAAAAAAAAAAAAAAAAAAAAAAAAAAAAAAAAACATAAATAAAAAAAAAAA
>VUQI01025996.1:0-10951 GCA_015106735.1 Paratilapia polleni | reverse complement strand
GAGCACTTCCTGTTCCTCACTTTTTCACACTCCATGTGTTTATACACCACTTGCATTTAATCATTAGTTATTATTGAACTCTGTCTCTCTCCCATAGTGTGTCTTTTTGTCCTGTCTCCCTCTGCTCTCTTCTGTTTCCCCTCATCCCCAACCAGTCGCGGCAGATGGCTGCCCCTCCCTGAGCCTGGTTCTGCCGGAGGTTTCTTCCTGTTAAAAGGGAGTTTTTCCTTCCCACTGTTGCCAAGTGCTTGCTCACAGGGGATCGTCTGACTGTTGGGGTTTTCTGTCTAATTTGTAGGGTCTTTACCCTAAAATATAAAGCGCCTTGAGGCGACTGTTGTTGTGATTTGGCGCTATATTAATAAAATTTAATTGAACTGAACCAGCTTCACTTTCTCAACTACTTTTCACAGAGCATGCGACTAGCTCCAGCCTACCATCTGAAGACTGGGAACTCAACATGGAAATCTGTGACATAATCAACAGCTCAGAGGAAGGGTGTGTGTGCATCTGTTATCTGTTAGCATCAGAAACAAGCTAGTCCTCTTGAGGTTACGTGCCTCTGATTGTTGAAAATATTCTAATTACAGACCGAAAGATGCAGTCAGAGCCATAAAGAAAAGGATTGTGGGGAATAAGAACTTCAAGGAGGTTATGCTGGCGCTCATTGTGAGTGTTGACTCTGTTTATGCTCTTAACAGGTGTCTACAGTTTATATTTTGTAAGGTGCTGTCTCTGACAGTCCGTGTCCTTCTATGATTGCAGGTCCTTGAGACCTGTGTGAAGAACTGTGGCTACAGGTTTCACATCCTGGTCACAACACGGGATTTCATAGAGGGGGTTCTAGTTCGGTCGATCATCCCAAGGAACAACCCTCCACAAGTCTTACATGACAGAGTGCTCAGCATCATACAGGTGAGGGGTGAGGTGTGGCTGAAGGGAATAAAAGAGTCAAGTTCTTGTCAGTCTTTAGTGTTGTCACATTGGTTTAATGTCTAGGAGTAATTTGTGGTTTTCTCATGTCAAGGCGTGGGCTGATGCATTCCGCAGCTCACCCGACCTGACGGGTGTGGTGTCAGTGTACGAAGACCTGCGAAGGAAAGGACTTGAGTTCCCTATGACTCAGCTGGAAGGTTACACACCAGTTCAAGCCCCAAAAAAGGTGGCGACAGGGCTGGGTGCTTTCTTTTAGTGGTAATAGTTGGGTGTTGCCTATCATCATCTTTGTGGTTTTTTTTCTCTCTGGTCATTTCTGTGCCTTTGCTTATCAGACTTTGCCTGGCAATGGCCCTGCTGTTACTACTCTGCCTGCTGTACGCCTATCTTCCAAACCTCTCATCCCACCTCTGACCTCTGAGCTAAAACTGGCCCTTGAGGGAAATAATGCCTTGACTCCCAGCCAGGTGATGGGACTAGAAAGTGACTTACTCATTTTAAAATTTCACTGTACTCCTATTAATCACCGGCCTTTTCTGTGTTGGTTACAATGTAGTCGCACAACTCCTTTTTTGTACCTGTGCTTCCCTCATAAAATCAATACTGACCATCTTTCTTGAGTTACTATAGCTGTGTTTATTCAGTAAGTGCTATTGATATTCTAGGTAAAGAAACTAAAGGCAGAACTCGGAGTGGTGCGAAGCAACCTGACTATGATGTCAGACTTGATGAGTCAGCTGGATCCAGTCACGGTAAAACAAGCAGACATGGAGCTGCTGGAGGTAAACAAAACCAAAAAAGAAGTCACTTTATAGAAACAAACTTGCATTTTACTACATGAATATGAAGCATTCTCTGTGATTTCTGTTGCAAGAAAACCATTTCCTTCTACTCATGTTGAGTAATGCTGCCTTACCCTTAACTGATCTCCTACTTTATATGTTTTGTGTTGCATCTGGCCCTTCAAACCCCCCCCCACCACCCACACATTCTTTATCTGATTGTGTCATTAGCAGTTATACACAGTATGTAAGGAAATGCAAGACAGGATAGTGAAGATAGTCCCCAGACTCAGTGAAGAGAAGCTGATCGAAGAGTTACTGGCAACTAACGATGAAATGAACACCGCCTTCACTCGCTACCAGAGGTACCTGCTTTATTCTCGTTGTCATAGCATCTTATTTATTGACAAAATAAGAGGATGGTAATATTTCAACATAACGTGTCAATGCACATGCTGATTTTGCTCTGTTGTTTACAGGTTTGAACGACGAATGACAAATGGCCAAAACACTACACAGAAGGTGAAGAACGTGGCAGTCATTTTTTGAACTGAGTGTTCCTCACAGTTCCAGAGTCATAATCATGTTAAATTGTGTACTTTCCATCCATGTCTTTCAGGGCCACACGTACGTCAACCTAACAGACCTCGATTTGAAAACTGACAGCCAATCAGAGGTCGCTTCAGTTACCAATGACAGCTCAGTGAGCCTTCCAAAGTCTGACAGTTTGTCCAGTCAGATGGCAAAACTTAGTAAGTACTGCGCTTTGACAGATTTTCACATTGCCTGTATTTCATTATGGTAAGCATAGGTAATAATAAAATAATTATGCAATGATCCCTGATTTCATGCATGCTGTAGATACTTCTTCTTCTTCTGCTCTTTATGTGTCACTTTTTGCTCTTCTTCTTGCAGGTACAAGTGAATCAGATGACACATTATCACAGAAAATAAATCTCTTGACTCAACAAAGACCAAGGTACAGAAAGACTGCATCGCAGATTTGTGACCTTCATGGCGTAAACACAAGTTTGTACTGCAGGCGGATGTTTTTAGTTTGTGGAGTAGCTCAATTCTTGTGAAACAATTCAAATGAACATTTCTTTAAAAAAAAAAAAAAAAAGTCAGCATAATGCACACAGTTTGATGTGATTAGACTGTGCAAGAAAACTAGTTAGCAAGTGAACAGAGCCAAAACAGCATTAACATTTGGTAACAGTTAAAAATAGAAATAGTTGTCTTAACATAATGAATAAACAGTTGAAATAGTTACTAAAAAGAATCAATAGTGTAAATAGCTTAAAGCAATATAGATAATGTATCAAACTGTTAAAATAGTTAGCTAAAAGTAATGGATAAACTGTTGAAATAAATTGCTAAATTAATAAACAGTTGAAATAGCTGGAAAGTATGGAAAGGGTCAGGATAATTAGCTAAAAACAAATAAAGGGTTGAAATATTTAGCTAAAAGTAAGGCATGAACTGTTTAAGTAGTTAGCTAAAAGTAATGGTTAAAGATTTGAAATATTTAGCTGAAAGCTATGGATAAATGGGTGCAGTAACTAGCAAAAAAGTAAATGGTTTAAACATTTAGCTTAAAGTAATGCATAAACAATTGAAGATAGAGCTATGAATAAACGTCTTAAATAAGTCACTGAACGTTTTAAACAATTAAAATGGCTAGCTAAAAGTAATGAATAAATGGATGAATCATCTGGTCTTTTACACCTTGAAGTAACCACCCTTGCCTGTGGCAAACTGTATTGAACTAATAGATGTGAAAATATGACTTGAAATGCTTGATAAAAATGAATTTTGTGTGAATAATGAAGCAAATTATGTTGATTTTTTACAACTGTTTTGCGATTACAGTTTCACAAAACTCTTGCTGTTTCTCGGCCATGACACTTGTGAATATGATGATCTTTATTTTGAAGCTTAATTCCCACTCATTCTTTTCATTTCCTCCTAAAGACATGAGCCAGCATTTCACTTTGTGTAAGCCTCAGTTGTTAGTTTACGTGGCAGTTAACCAACATATAATTCTTGTGTTTCAGAGATGGGAGTGAAGTTGTAGTGGACGGTCTGGCTCAAGCTCAGGACAGCAGACTACAAAACACTGGACCTGTAAGCAAAGATTTATCAGCTACCATAATTGTTTTTTTTCTTAACTGTGACATGACCTTTGGGACCACCAGAAAACTCAGTGATGATATTGCTTAATCAGTCTTAAACAGCAAACACAAACTCATAATATCTGAGCTACAGGACTGAGTGAGACTTGAGTGAACGTGTGTGTTGCTTGAGTAACTGTTTTCCTCTTAAATGAACTCTGTCTGTGCGTGAAGGATGACAGTCCAGCTTCCACCCGCAGCTCCTCACCAAAGTTAGATTGGATGATTAAAAGGGGAATGGTGGGTGTGAATTTTAAAAAGTGTCTTGGCTTTACATTGATTTCACCTTTTCATACCCTGTCTTTTGGTTCTTTCATGAGGTTTTGATTTACTTTGCTGTGGTCTAGATTGGGTCACTTTTTGGGTTTGGTGGTGCAGTTATTGAAATGAAACACAAAGGTTTGCATGACCAGTTGTGGAGTCTTAAGAGCATGACAGTATTTGGTTTGCACTGTTTTGATACACTGCATTGTTGTCATACCTGAAATCCTCTTCACTGAATGCTATGTTTAGCAACATGTGCTTGTTCTTCTGTGTTGTTGTTGGTGCTTTGTTTTTGTTTTTTTCTTATGGCTTGGTAGCTTTGTTATATCTTGATGAAGTTTTATCAGTGGTCTGATGGCCAATCTGTTGCTCTGCTTTCTTTCTTAGATTCCTATCAATCAGTCCAGTGTAATGGATGATATTGAGAAATGGCTTGCATTGGATGATGAGGTCAGTGTGAACTGGGAAAGGATATTCATTCATTCGTTCAAACTACCTTGCAGTATTTAAAAGTAAAAAAAAAAAAAAAGATGTGGATGGACTTTATAAAATGAATTGCAGATATCAATCCAAGGTATTAGAATCCACATAGAGCTGATTGACTGTAAAAAGAAAGAATGAACAGCTTTGTTTTAATTTGAAATTTTGAACACAGTTATCTTAAAAGATAATCAAATATGCTTCTTTTGTATTTATGACACAGTATGATGACTTTGAAGACTCAGACGGTGTGACCAGTGAAGGTGAGGATCCTTACACTTTACGTCCTGTTTCAAATGTTAGCTTTTATGATCCAGCTAGTTTATGGGGCACATACTCTTGAATAGAAAACACTTTCTTTGGTTATATTAAAAGGGAACATTTGTAGTGAAGTACCCAGCCTTATGTAGAGCTGATAGACTGTATATGAAACAATGGACATAGCTTCCAGGTCTGAAAAGTGAAGCCAATGTGGAACTGCTGCATTCTTTTAATGTTTAGAAATCCATGAAAGCTCTTGGTTTACTGGATCTATGACCCCAGTAAACACTCTTGTAATGAGTTTATGGTTTCGGTCACTAGTTTCAGTTCAGTTGCAATATGACATGATACTCATTTTGTAACTCATGGTCCCATTTAGAGTCAAAAAGGAAAATAAACGAGGGTATACTTTAGATCATGGCTACCTTTGATTGACAGCTCGCTACTGTAGTAGCATGCAGTATCCCTGGTTTTTCAGTCAGATCCACCCCACGCTCGTGACCTCTAGTTTCAAGACAACTAAAATGCTCAGATTCAGGCTTCACAGTGGGATTGCTAACCAGTGGGTGTAGTCACGGTGGCTTCGTCCATCTTTTATATACAGTCTGTGTTGAAGCTATAGACACAACTTGAGGTTGTAATTATTGTCCAATAAGATTGCTGCTAAATATTTCTGCATTTGATCCATTGGTGAAATGCAGACTAGAGGCTTTAATACTGAGTAAATAGTGCCCCATGTTTCCTCTACCAAAGAGGTTATAAGAACTTTGCATCTTTACCTTTTTAACTCAAACACTCCAAACTCTTGCCCTGTTTATTAATCATTTCTGTGATATTTTTAGCCAAAGGTTTTCACTTTTTCAAGGACTAATAACTAGACATAAACAATTCACTTGAACTCCAAGGTTGTAACTTTGTTAACTCAGTGCAGTAACCTTCCGTTAGATGTCTGATAAAGTGAATCCTGCTTGCCTCTGCAGAGTTTGACAGGTTTTTGGCAGAAAGAGCAAAAGCGGCCGAGCGCCTGCCATCACTGAGCGCTTCCTCGCAAGACCACACCGAGTCTTAAGTCTCACTTAAACCTGCCAAAAGTAACATTACTCATGAAGCTCCTGCGCCACCTGCTGGAAAATGGAGATTTTTTTTTTTTTTTACTAATGAGTGGTTGAATGGCACAATTGACTGGGGAGTTACATTCCAAGTTTGAGGAAATGGCGTTCTACATGTGTACTCTGCTCTTTTGCTGGGGAGCAAATGTGTTTTTAACAGATAAAAATAACGTCTGATGGAGGACAGAAGTTTTTACTTGACGTTGGTATGAGGGTTTATCCATGAGCAAACATTTGCACATTTTATATGGTTACATTCCTGTTGTTGAAGGAGAATATTGTTACAAACTTTGCAACATAAATGATGTATTATATTGTTAAATATATATATATTGTTAAAGATGATGAGATACAGAATTGCCCCTGTCAGAGTAGCAAACACTGTACACTTGTAAGAGAAGCTCAGCCATAACTTATAGTGATAGTTTGAGGCTTCACATCATTGTTGGTGTAGGATGGTGAAGTAAACTGATGAGTTTTTTTACATCCAACTTGTCCCTATGAAGATGTTTTACTTGAAGTTTAACAAGAAGTGATGACACACTGCTGTCATATTAAACTAAAAGGATTAACTGGCGACTTGTGTGTTCTCATTCTTGTTTTTTTTTTATATATTTATTGACTTTTTCTTGTCATTACAAACTAACTGGAACCATATGAAGTCTGTACACAAATTTGCAAACGGACACACACTCACATACATTAAACTTGCATCAATTTCAGTTAAACAGAATGCACTTATAATAAAATAGCAATAAAAATCGAATTAAAATGACCTATATTTTAACCATTTTTTCTCAAGTGAGACCTATATTCCCGGATTATAATATTCATATATGGTTCCCAAAGCTGAATAAAGTCTTATCGCGTAGAAGAAGGAGCATCCACACTATTCCAACGTAATGCGGTGGCTTTCCTGGTTTGAAGAACCAGTACTTGTGTATCCTTCTGGATTTGTGTAAAGTTCTTTGGGTATATTCCAAGCACACAGACTTTAACATTTAAAGGGATGCTGATGTTGAACACCTCTGATAAATATTTTATAACATCCTTCCAGAATTTTTGAATCTTTGGACATTTCCATAAACAGTGAAGGAGGGTGCCTTTCTCATTTAAACATTTAATACTGACATATGACATTTGACAGGAGTTATATACATCCTTATCAGCCATTTATACTGAATTCGAATGGTGTATTTATTGTCTGCCTTTGTGCCTTCAAGCAAGTCGACCTCATCAATTTCTTCTTGGATATCATCTTTCAAGGCATTCAATTTACCCAGTGCCAATAATTTAGAGTAAATCATCAAAAAACTAATATGTAGAAAGGTGGCCCTTCTGCTAAACATTTCTGCTAAACTGCTAAGGGCTCTCTCTTCTCACTTTGGTAACATATGATCTGTTTAGATTTGGATGACATGTGACTTTCTAACTGTAAATATTTCAAGAAATGTTTTTTGGATGATCAAAACTCATCAGCACTCCATCTATATAGAGGTCCTTCATTTTCTGAATTCCTTTTATACTTCATGACCTAAATTGTCCATCCTTTTACCAGGTATAGACTCTTCATTATCCCAAATAGGAGTAATCTGGGATAATGCTGGTGTATCACCTATATGTTTGTGTTCAGCATGTCAGCATGTCTGACAGTACATTTCTGCGTTCCATCAATTTTGAGAAGATCTCCAACACCACTGGCTGAAATGCAGCCTGAAACCATAACAAAGCCTCCACCCTGTTTTACAGATAGCTGTAGACACTGTTGTACCTCTCTCCTCACGTCCTCTCTACATATTGACAACAATTTAAACCAAAAACTTCAAATTAAACTGGTCTTATAGAGTGATCAATCCAATCAATCCAAATTTGGAAATTTGGATTGATCACTCCATAAGACCAGTTGCCACTGATTTTCAGTCGAGTTCCTGTGTAATTTGGCATACCTCAGCCTTTTGTCCCTGTTTCCCTTCCTTAAGAATGGCTTGAGAATGGCCAATGTCCAAAGAAAAACTTTGAAAGACCTTCAGAAAGCCTGGAGAGCTCAAGACCATTTTTAAAAAATTACAAGAAAGTCTGGCTCCTTGGAAGCAAAATATAAAGAAATGAGGGGTGTCTCGAGACTTTTGCACAGTACCGTGTATCCGAAGAGTACATACATATTTATTGGTAAATCTGGGATGGATTTTTGTTTAATGTCTACCTAGGGTGGGTGTGAGGTCAGGTGAAAATAATGTGAGGGTGATATCAGCTGGGCAGCCATGCAGAACAATCTAAGATTAGGAAGTTGAGGTCCTCCTCTCTTTTAGGCGGAGTGTAGCTTTCCTATTCCTGATGAGTTTTGATCTTATTCCTGCAACTGTGTGTGTGTGTGTGTGTGTGTGTGTTATCCAGGTAATGACACTCAAACACAAGCAATGTGTTTTCCTAATTGTAGCATACTGCATTGTTACATTTTGTTTATTATAAATACACAAAGTAGTTTAAATACAGGAAATGGGACTAAAATGAGTCAAGTATAACTACAGTTAGTATTAAGCGTCAGACTGTCCGCTACCAAAGTGGATACCAGCCAGTAAAAGCTGTCTGTAACGTGATTGGACAAAACAAGCCAACTGTCAGCGGCGCTGCTTTCTGATTGGCCCTCCGAACACACCCTACCCTTGTTACGTGACGCAACCACGCCTGGTCTTTACGTCGAGCCTTGCTGTGGCACGGTTGATATCTTCAGCGGCACACAACTTCAACGTTATGTCTCTCGGAAAAGCGGCCCGGGGTTTGGTGAACCCGATCCGGGGGGTCCTGCGGTTTTCGCCCTCGGCTCTGAGTCGCAGCTATGCCGCTGTCGCTGAAGCCCGGGCGGTGCTGGAACACGAACTCGACACGATCCGAGCCGCAGGGACGTGGAAAGCGGAGAGGATCATCACCTCCAAGCAGGGTTCTCAGATCAGCGTGGACGGCAGTCGTGGCAGTGAGTAGCAGTTTAGAGTGACAGCAGTTTATATAAGTGAGCAGTAACACCATGTCCTTAAACGCACCATTGCTGCCACGTTCTTATCAATGCTGAACTTGTCCGCACTTGACTACTACTACTACTGACTGGTTTCACACTACTGAGGTGATTCTCAGGACAAACAGAAAAACACTACAAGGAACTCGGCAAATTAAAAAAAAAAAAAAGCATAAAAGTGAAGATTAATAGAAACCAGAATAATTTCTGAATTTGCCTTTAAATGTCTTATATCTCCAGCAGTACGCTGTTTTGTAATTTCAAAAGGTTAATTGTCTGTCTTGTGAAGGATCCAGCATTTAAACTGCACTACAGCAGTTAATCTCTGCCTTATTTGCTATTCTGCCAGCAAAGCAGTCGATCAGTGTTTACATTTCAGCACGAGCCCTTGCCAGAGATTGACTCTGCTGATTTATGAATGGTGCGCTGACTTTAGGTCATGACCCCTCATGTGCTAAAATGACCCTGTTCATTTCATGTGGCCGACAGTGCCACAGTCCCATGCATTGTTGTCTCCGTCGCTCTTTGTTCTCTCTCTCTTTTGTTTTGCCTGTAACCTAAAAATACAGAATTTCTACTCCAGGCTTTGACTTGCTCAAAGCTGTTATTATTGGACAGTGAGCTTTTTACCCCAAGTGTCCTCTTCTCCATCTAAAAACTCTGTCTTAGGTATATTGAACTTCTGTGCCAACAACTACCTGGGGCTGTCCAGTCATCCAGGGGTTGTGCAGGCAGGAATTGATGCTCTGAAGACACATGGTGCTGGACTGAGCTCTGTCAGGTTCATTTGTGGGACACAGGTGCGGTGCTCAATGATTACATATATCACCCTAAAGCGGCTACATTCCATGAGGCTAATTTTGTGTAACCTACGATTTATAGGATCTACACAAAAAGCTAGAGCAGAAGCTTGCCGAGTTTCATGAGAGAGAGGACTGCATCCTCTATGCCAGCTGTTTCGATGCCAACGCAGGACTTTTTGAGGTAGGTCCAAATTTACTCAAAAAACAAAGGATGTCCCCATAGCGATCAGTAAAATACCAAATTATTATTCTCACAACAGGTGCTGTTGGGCCCTGACGACGCGGTGCTCTCCGATGAGCTAAACCACGCCTCCATCATCGATGGCATCCGCCTGTGTCGAGCTAAGAGGCTGCGCTACAAACACATGGACCTCAGCGACCTGGAAACCAAGCTCAAAGAGGCTCAGGTGTGTGTGTGTGTGTGTGTGTGTGTGTACCTCATGTTTTTGCTGCAGGAGGGGAAGAAGAGTGGCAGTTGTAGATAGAATAAAACATTTCTTCTTGTTTATCACGCCTTGTAATATGTTAGAAAATGGTGAAAATGACTGCTGGTATGTTTTATAAACACATTTTTGATGATGATGATGATCAGAGTTATTTTAGTTTTATATTTTCTTATTAGGTTTTATTTTTATTTCGTTTTGACTTTTTTTTTCTTCATTCAGTTTAGTTTCAGTTAGTTCCCAGAGCGGGTTTGCTCGTTTCAGTTTAGTTTTTATCGTTTGAAAATGTTTAGTTTTAGTTTAGTTTTTATTAGTTTCAGTGTTAGTTTTAGTCTTTTTAAGTAATATTGTATTTAGGGCAGATGACAGAGCCAAGATTTAGGAAAATAAATATAGATATTACAATATAAACACAGAACTTGGTGAAAGCAGTTGACTCACAGTCTTGTAGACCTCCAAAGTCTCAATGAACATGTCCATCAAAGCCTCATCAGGGAAGTTGTGATAACAAATTTTACCAAATTAACAAATACTGAAACTAAGGATATTTCCTCTATATTTTTATTTTATTTTAGTTAGTTTTCCAAGTTCACAAAATTGTTTCACTTAGTTTTATTTTTTTCAAAAGTCTAGTCAAGTTTTTATTTTTTATTTTAGTTCACTAAAATGTTTTTTTCACATCTAGTTTT
>VUQI01025994.1:14389-27709 GCA_015106735.1 Paratilapia polleni | reverse complement strand
TTTTCCTAGTGTCTGCTGCTTCACCTTGTTCTTATGAACCACCGTCTTAGAAATTTTAAGGATGGAAGCAACCCGACGCTCACTGTATCCCTCTGCCAGTAAAGCCAGAATTGAACCCACATTTTCCTTACGCAAAACTTTTCTTTTCATTTCTTTTGGCATGATCAATAGGTTTTTTTTTTATTTATTTTTTTATTCCAGTTACTTTTGATGTACTACTAGCACTGTTTTTGCCATCCAGTTGGTCCTATTGCAAGAGGATAGTGATGACCACAGCAATGGTTTTTATACTTTTCCTCGTTAAATAAGATTTGGTTCAGGTGATCACCTCATCAGTACCTTATTAGGTAGAAACAGGTGTGCTTGTGTTGGAATTCAACAGACACTGGAATGGAATGACTGTCATATATGTAGAGATGCTGATTTCTGAAAAATTTGCAGTGGTCTCTTAATTTTTTACAGAGCTGTATGTAAGTGTAAAAAATGTCAGTTATTTTTATTTTGTATTATATTATATAACTTGGTCACCTGTAAAAATATATTTGAGCTACAACCAAAGCTTCAGATCTTTGTTTTCCTGCAAGGGAGAGGGAGTGCCAATTTAGGGTGCAAGCATATGATTGAGAGCCATGTGTGAAAAATGCACACATTAAACAGTGCTTTGTCTGTTCAAAGCATGGGGGGTTATGTTCTTGAACATTTTTATTTTATTTATTTTATTTTTTTTGTTGATTTGTAGTTTGTTAACCAATCAGTTAGGTGGCTTTTTTTTGACACCAGCTGTACTTCAGTGTTAGGAAGGTTTAGTGTGCTGTGATGACTAGAACAGAAGATGTTGAAGCTTATGAGAAACGCTCTCTTGGTCTCATTCTAGTAGTATGGCATGAACTGTGGATGAAATGTACAGTAGTCCGCTGATTCCTTCTCATGCTTAAGGGCTACATAAATGTTTCCATGGGCCACCACCAGGCCAACACTAGTGCCACTTTGAGCAATCAGGTTGTAGTGTATCAGTGCAGCTGACAATGATATACTGAGGTAGAGTGCAGTAAAAATAAGTTAAAGAACATTTGATTCACAGCGCTTTAAATACAACTCCCAGAATTTTCTGCATCAATTTGAAATGGTAGGTTCACTGTCCTTTCCACTGGGGGTGCAATGTAATAAATATATAAAATATATAATATAAGTATGACAAGATAGCTTGAAATTAGGCATTCCTTTAAACAATTTAAAAGTACCTTCTTTGTATTCTGTAGCTGCCAAAGATGATTCATGAAGAGCATTAAAGACCTTCTCATGCAAATTACAATTACGGGAGCACAAATTACATGATCGACTGGATCAGACTGTTTATCTGAATTATGATAAAAATGAAGTATAAACTATGCAAATTACCACTCACTGCATTATCCATGCAGCTCTAAAGCAGAAAGAAAACACAATTTTGTTAAGTCAGTTTTGCAACTTGAATGCATTTCAGTCCTGAATTCTACCTTTGTGTATCTTAAACATTTTCTACTCTACCATCATCATGTTTACCACATACTGTACATACAAGGAAGTCAGTGAGTGCATGGCTGAAAGTTGTTAACCCAAGCAATTTTCAGGTCAGTAGGTTATGAGATTACAGTTTAGTAATAAGGAAGCAGCACCTTTTCATAGAGGTCCTGCTCTTAATTATTTTCATTGCATGAAAGGAAAGTTACTGACTAAATATTTTGATCAAATATGAAACTCTTAGCCTCTTTTTAAATTAGAGAGAGGAAGAATCACCCTTGAATGGGGATGATTTTCTCCATGGCCAGTGAAACTGTGTTTGGCACAAGTGTCATCTCCTGATTCATTTAAAGCTACGGTGTGGACAGGATATAACTCATACATAACTAGTTAGCATAAACAAGTGCAGTGCTTGCGATAGAGATAGAGTCCCAGAAAAGCACATGGCTAAAAGAGAAGGGAGCAGGAGAGCGGTGACGCTAAAATATTAAGTCTATATGACGGATTAGGACGTGGTTAGTCTTTGACCCATTTTGTGGTGTTGTTTTGATGTTATGTTAGACAATCTCACCCCTCATGCAGTACAACTGACAACCATTTAAAAAGAGCTAAAATGCGTTGGCACTTTCATTCAGTTGGCCACAGAGTGAAAACTGCTGTGTCTAGAAAAGGAAACTGGGCATGACATTGACTGTGACACAGTCAATCAAATTTAAGCCTGAGAATGTGCTACAGAGTATACAGTAAGGTTTTTCTAAAGCTGATGGTGAGTGGCTCAAAGTATCACTGCCACCTGTTTGACACAAACAAATTCCTTTCACTTATGCCTTGGCAGCTGAGAAAATAGGTTTTGAACTGGTTCTCTTTTCTCATAGCTCCTAAAGATGAAAAAGGGTCTCTTTACAGTACACTGAAGGATTTGTTGAGTCATTCATATTAATAACCTGCCAACTTTATGTGCACATATTGAAAGAACAAAATCACGAAACAGCATGATGATAATCAAAGAAAACATATTGTTATCCCTAACCATGTATAGGTAAAAAAGCAATTGGAATTCTGTTCCCCTGTTTGTTTTTAAAGTGCTTGAACAGTCAGCCCCATTTAAAAGCCAGGACAACTGATTGCAAGGCCACCTGCACAAAGTGTGGGGAGAACTACTTACCAATGTCAGCTTCCATTAGCTGCATGGGCAGTGTTGGTAGGTTACGAGGACAGCTGACCTCAATAGACAAATGCAGGGTGCAGTGAGAATGGCTGCTTGTTGGCTGCAGTGCAGATCACAAGTGGGTGAGCATACATTGTTAGATAAACACACAGAAAGGCAATTGCAGTCACAGATAAATGCACACAGGGAAAAGTGCACCAACAGGCCTGCTTGCGCAAATATTTGAGGGTGCCAACGAAGGACATGCTGCTGAATGTTAAAATGTGTAAAAGTGATTTTTTTTTGCCCCTATCTCTCTCAGTTTCATCTGTTAACACAGTTATAGAACAGCACAAAAATCTGCAGAAACTAAACCCATCCACTGATAAACAACCAGTCACACACAGACCAGTAATAAGACCAAGATACAAAGCAAAATGTCTCCATATTTTTATTGTCCTTTACAGATATACATGTGCAAACACCAAGTTTTTCATACAACTGGTGACCCAGTGTTTGCTTGCTCAGACTGCAAGACTGACCCATCACCTGTCACCTGCAGCTCATCGTGGCTAGTTCTTCATGTACAATTCATCCCTACAATGTTTTAAATAAAGGAAATGCCATAATTTGACAGCTGGATACTGTAATTCAAAGGAGCAGCAGTAGGAAATTTTGCTTTGTATTCACAGTGACAAATACAACTCTCATACTGCTGTACCAAAGTGATTAGAGAATGTTTGATTACATAGATGAATTGTTTCATGTAAAGCAAGATGCTTAAGCTATGCCACAGAGATTTTGGTTCATACTGACATGATAGCATCACACAGTTGCTGCAGACTGGTCGGCTGCACATCCATGACACGAATCTCCCTTTTCACCACATCCCAAAGCTGCTCTATTGGATTGAGATCTGGTGACTGTGAAGGCCATTTGAGTACAATGAACTCACTGTCATGTTCAAGAAACCAATTTGAGATGATCTGAGCTTTGTGACATGGTGTGTTATCCTGCTGGAAGCAGCCATCAGAAGATGGGTACCCAGGGGTCATGAAGGGATGAACATGGTTAGCATCAATACTTGGGTAGGCTGTTGTGTTTAAACAATGCTAAGTTGGTACTAAGTACCAAGTGTGCCGAGAAAATATCCCCTACACCATTACACCACCACCAGCAGCCTGAACCATTGATAAAAGGATGAATTGATTCATGCTTTCATGTTGTTTAAGTCAAACTCTGCCTCTACCATCTGAATATTGCAGCAGAAATTGAGACTCATCAGACCAGGCAATGTTTTTCCAGTCTTCTATTGTCTAATTTTGGTGCTCAGTTTCCTGTTCTTAGCTGACAGGAGTGGCACCCTGTATGGTGTTCTGCTGCTGTAGCACATCTGCTTCAAGGTTCAACGTGTTGTGCTTTCAGAGATGCTCTTCTGCATACCTTGGTTGTAATGAGTGGTTACACTCACTGGACATTTTCTCTTTTTCAATTCCATTATCTGTAAACCCTAGAGTTGGTTGTGCAGGAAAATCTCAGTAGATCAGAGGTTTCTGAAATAGGCTACTCAGACCAGCTGGTTTGGCACCAACAACCATGCCACATTCAAAGTCACTTAAATCACTTTTCTTCCCCATTCTGATGCTCGGTTTGAACTTCAGCAGGTCGCTTTGACCATGTCAACATGCCTAAATGCATTGAGTTGCTGCCATGTGATTGCCTGATGAGGTATTTGCATTAACGGGCAGTTGTAGCTAATAAAGTGGCCCATGAATATAAGAAGATGATACCCAATTAAATGCCTTCAAAAAGTCTGTTATCACTGATGCATCCTTATGTCCTGCTCAGCTGAAATTAAAAAGTTAATGCCCCCAAATTTCCTACAACTGAATGACTTCAAATCAGAGGCAACTATATTTATGCTTAGTCTGTATTCTTGGTGCCTTACCTAATAATGTTCAAGAAGGCAATGCAACCTAGGCAATACAATTTTTCTTTGATGCTCATGTGACTAATGTACTACACTCATGCTACACTGCACAGGCCCAAGTAAGAGCTAAGCTAACTAGGATCAGGTCATTTCATTCCTCTTAGAAAAGGCCATCCTTGGTTTTATTGCCCCCATACTTGAAAATTGCAATGCACTTTACTATGGTAACAGCAGGCAAAACATCCAAAGACTCCAACTGATAAAAAACATGACTGTCAGGTGGTACCAGTTAACAGGTACAGGTAC
Source organism: Paratilapia polleni (assembly GCA_015106735.1). Classification (NCBI taxonomy): domain Eukaryota; kingdom Metazoa; phylum Chordata; class Actinopteri; order Cichliformes; family Cichlidae; genus Paratilapia; species Paratilapia polleni. Next base: position 22,826 of record VUQI01025994.1, on the reverse strand, counting down.
TAAAATAAGCAACAACATTACGTCAATCCTTGCTGCCTTTCACTGGCTACATATGAGTTTTTAAATTAATTTTAAGACTTGTACTACTTCTCTTTGAAGCCTTGATCTGATAAATCAGCTACCTCCCTATGAGCCTGACTAGTACTTGAGATCCTTGACCTTAGAACCAAATTGTTTCTAATCCTAAACCAGTGACTGAGCCTTTGCTGTTAGTGCCTCTTAGTTGTGCAACTCCTTGCTTGGATATCTCAGGCAGGCAAACTCACAAGGTGTTTTTTTAAGGCAAAGTTTGTTGTTGTGGTCTATGGCAGTGGTTCAATTTTTTTCTGGCTTGCCCCACACATTTTCAATCAATGAGTAACAATAAAAAAGATTCAAGTTGGGGATGCGCTCACAGATGCACCTGACTGCAAAAAGAAATGTATTATCTCTATTCAGTGGTAAAATCCCACATTTTCAACTATACAATTCATCAAGCAGCAGAGCTGTGCAGCTCACAGGCACAAGAAAGTATGATTAATGCTTAGCATAGGGACAAATAGCTCCCTTAGTCTTTTCAATAGTAATTACACCAAGATAATAGGTCCCAGGAGACTCATAGAAATTGCTAGCCTACACAGGCAGTTTCATCAGAACAAGTTTCATCAAAACAATCATCTTCTATGTATAACTATTACTACCATTAGTAAACAAGCTCCCGAAAGGCACAAAGCATGCAATTCAAAGACTTCTCCAACATGACAAAAATGAGCCATGAAATTTGAAGCAGGAGATGTTGCGCTGGAAGCAAGTCTTTTATTTAGAATGAACAAAATGTCAATTAATTGTATATCCTATTTACAGATAGGTACGGAAAGATAGGGGATTGTGTAAAAATAGCTATCATTTTTCAAATGATTTTTTTTTCTCTTTTCTCTTTTTAATCAAAGCGGAACGTTTTTACATCACCTGCATGTTCATTGTCTCAAATTAAATGTACTGTCCCAGAGAGGGACATCACACTCAAAGAATCTAGAAAAAAAATTGAAATCTATGGGAGAATTCTACCAAAGCAAAAACTGTGGAAGACATTAAACTTTTAGGGGGAAAAACAAACAAACAAACTTTTTAAAACCTTATTTTCTTTCTAAATGGGTTTCATCAGATTTGACTGGTTATTTTATACAGACAGTGTTTATGTTTAGATTGTTTGATGTTTAGATAATGGTTGAAAATAACTGTTTCATTATGGGTGCCAAGTGGTGCTTCTAGAAGGACTTATAGAGCAAAACTCTTGAAAATTTTGTCACTCTCCAAAAATTTCAATACTTAACTGTATGATTAAAATGAACAGCTGTGGCTCAGGAGGTAGACCGGGTCATCTATTAATCGGAAGGTCCGTGGTTCGATCCCTGGCACCCCTCATCTGTGTGTCGAAGTAACCTTGGTCAAGATGCTGAACCCCAAGTTACCCCTGATGCATTTATCGGAGTGTGAGTGTGTGTGTGTGTGAATGTTCGCTAAAAAAAGCGCTAAAGTACAGATAAAAAGTGCTGTATGAATGTGTGTGTGATTGGGTGAATGAGGCATGTAGTACAAAGTGCTTTGAGTACTCAAACTGAGTAGAAAAGCACTATACGTATAAGTACCAGTCCATTTAACAATTTTCTACTTAGACACACATGACTACCACAGAATACTGCTTACTTATGACTAAAGCAATATACAGTCACTACTAAGATTCATCTTTGTAAAGCTCTTGGTTATATTTTATAAGTGTGTGTGTGAAGTTAGTAATAGAATAGGAACTGACTTTAAAACAGCAGCAATTATGGGAATTGATATAAAGCCATTGTGGCTAGGTTCAATGGTGTAATGGTCGCTAATTAATGTACAGTTATCGGCTTTCTTTCACTGTGGTGCCCGATCTCTCTAGGTAATGTCCCTGAAGTACAGTAAATGACCTTAGCACTTTAGCACCAAAAGGCGAGTTTGCAGTGATGATTAGCATGGTGTAATGGATCTCTTTAACAAGGCTGTGTTGGGTTAAGCAGCAGTAGACAGCAATATATTTGGCATCATTTGGCAAAAAATCCATAATAACCTTTCAGCATACTGTAATTCAAGCATTCTGGGAGAAAACTAGACTTGCACCTCCTTTTGAATTTGTTTCCATGATTTAGAAAATGAAGCCCATGACATGTTCGATCACAGGTCTGTTCAGGCCATGTGAGGCAAAGCCGTATCAATTTCCCAATTCTCCAATGAGAGTGAGATGGAGTGGCCGAATGGCTTAAGAAGAGGACTTTCAGTCATAAAAGTGGAGCTTTCCTCCACTGTGAAGCCAAACTTTTAATTTGACTTTTTGCTTGACTATTTCTAGCATATACGAGACATGTACAGTAGGCATTAGGGCTTTATTTTCAAATCTGGTACACATAGAATTAGGTTCTATCATGCTTTACAGCTAAACTAAATCACTTTGGCATGAATTTGTATCAGAACAAGAGGTCAGTAAACCAATTGCCTTTATTTATTACAGTGCTCACAAAAATTGAAACCATGTAAGAATAGTAAACTATTGCATTACTGACTGTTTCTCTAGGTGTTGTTGTTGGTGGGTGATACATTTGTTCAAATCTTTAAAGTAACCACTGTCTTTGTGGCTTGCCCTGAATTTCCTTTGCACTATTTTAACAGTCAATTCAATTTAATTCAATTTTATTTATATAGTGCCAAATCACAACAACAGTTGCCTCAAGGCGCTTTATATTTTAGGGTAAAGACCCTGCAAATATAAAAAAAGGTATTAAAAAGGTAGAAGTCAAGTCACTGCAGCATCGGGGCTCACCTCTGTTTGCTGTTGCTGTTGAAATCTTCATTGTCCCTGCCAACATTTTTTCTTCTGGCTGGTCAGTCTTTATTTTGCTAGATACAGTTATATTTACAACCAGTATCTCATATAAACTTAGCACAAAAAGTAAGTAAATTTGTGTTTGTTCGATTATTTCTTTGTTGTAACAATGCTTCCTTTGTTACAAAACCATACAGAGCTGGCTTTATATTTAGTCTCTACCTTTTACTGTGTAGTTCAGCACATTCTGCTTTTTCCATGATATAAACTTAGCACAAAAAGTGAGGAAATTTGTTTGTTGTAACAATGCTTCTTGGCAATAAATCTCATACCACTGGAAAGCCTGTTTATTTCCCTTTAAATGGTGCCACATTTGTAAGGAAAATGCATTTGTGGGTTGAGCAGCAGAGTTGAGTATATGGGCTGTACCCACAGAAGAACTTCTCCAGCAGTGAAACTCCTCATTATCCTCAAGAAACAACTCAAAAAGAGTGCTTAGCACTGGGGCACCTGTATGGGATGGCATCCCATTCTTCAACCAGCATTTATCACAAGTCAGCCAATGTGGTTGTGTTGGTCACTCTGGCACGAACAGCACGCCCAAGCTGATCCCACAAGTGTTCAGTGGGGTTGAGGTTGAAGACTGCAGGCAGGGCATTCCATCCTCTCCACTCCCAAATTCTGGAGGTAGTCTCTGATAAACCCCATTCTGTGGGGGCGAGCATTGTCATCTTGAAGGATAGAGTTTGGTCCAAGACTGTGGAGATATGGGATTGCCACTGGTTGCAGAATCTCATCTCGATATCTCTCTGCATTGAGATTGTCTCCAATGATGACAAGCCTTGTTTTTCCAGTGAGGGAGATGCCACCATCACACTGCCTCCACCAAAAGCTGTTACCCTATCTGTGCAGCAATCAGCATATTGTTCTCCGCATCTTCTCCACACTTTGACCCTACGATCGAACTGCTGTAGGAATCTGGACTCATCGCCGAACATAACGTTCCTCCACATATTCAGGTTCCAGTGCACATGACTTCAATCATCCAATCCAATAAACGACACCAAACAAGAGTCAATAGCAGAATAAGCTGTTTGGCATCGGCAGCCTTGGAAAGTTCTTCATGGGTCAACCCACATACTCAACTCTGCTGCTCAACCCAAAAATGCATTTTCCTTATAAATGTGGCTCCATTTAAAGGAAACTAAACAGGCTTTCCAACATTATGAGATTTATTGCCAAGAAGCATTGTTACAACAAAGGAATAATCGACCAAACACAAATTTCCTTACTTTTTGTCCTAAGTTTAGTTGCTGCTGGACAGTGATTTAACTGCAAAATGGCAGGTGCTCGGCAATCTTGCTTTGGCCAGTTGAGTCGAGTCTCCTATTACAAAGAGACGCACTGCAGATTGCATTGTAGTTTCGCTCATCGGCGCAAACTGACTCAGATTGATTGCAATGTGTTGGCAATCTGTCTGCTTTCATAAATTAGACAGCTATTATTTGCAAACCTCCTCCAATCTGTCTGAGAGTGATTGGAGTCAATCCGAGTCGGACCACTATTGTTTGGAGACAGGTTACCTCCCACCAGGCAACATTTGCAATCGTCTTGCGATCAAAAGTGGTTGCCCAGAGGTTGAGGGTGTTCGACAATTGCTGCAACTACTTGCAATCAGTCTCAGATTGAGTGCAATCACCTGACAACGACTGATTTTTCCTAGTTCCATGGGGGTTGCCATCCTATTTTTACTCTAGTGTGACTGAACCACTAGTGACATTTCAATTGCTTTCAAAGCTTACAAATCAAGTGGCAGCTCAACTGCTTTCAGTTGGCATTTCAGAAGCTTCATCTCTTAAGGACCTAAGGACCATTTCAACGTCTTTTGGTGCTTCAACTTGAAGTCAGATTTCAATTAGTTTCATAACTCAACAGCTGGCAGTTTAACTGCTTTTATATTTTACATGTTAACTGACCTTTCTGTTGTTTTGAATCTCTTTGTGGCCATGTGATTGACTTTCAAACCATAAGATTCATCAAAAATATTAACTGATTTTTAATTAGAAAATAAAATATTGTCTGTCCTTTTTCGACACCTGAAACGTCTGGAAGCTCATGACGGTGCCGTATCGGCAGTACATGACGAAGTGCTCGCAGTTGTACCACAGCAGGCTGTAGGCCACGTCTCCCAGCAGCTTCTCCGCCCTCCTGGCCACCTCCTCCCCCTTCAGCACCGTATGGCTTAACACCTGCACAGAGCAGAGGACTTGTAAGCCCTCAGGAGGAGGATGAAAACATAGGGTGGTTACAACCTCACTGTTGCCTCCGGCCTGCAGCTGCTCCTGCTGTATTACCACATCCATAATCCCTTCAGATTAACATTTGTTTAGAACTTTAATTCTCTGTTTGGTGGTCAGCAACATTTGAAAAAGGCAACACCACGCTCTCTCTTCTTCTGATTTCTACGTTTTAAGCTTAAATGCTTCTCTTTTCACAGGCAAGTATTTCTCTTTTTACACCCTAATCAAGCTATAAAAGCTAAATATAATCATTAAAACAACATAAACACAACTATTCATTTACAAGGTACAGTATCATTAATATTTCACTAGTTATCCCAGGAGTAGATTCATGTATGTTAAGTTCACAGTTTAAAAACACACAAATGCAGCTTCATGGAATCTCAAAACAGTGCATTTCAGTGTTGTTTTTATTATCATTAAGCACATATCATTAGTATACTAAACTGTATTGTTTTTATCTGCAAAAATAGCTTTTAATAGCTCGTTTTGTCCTGCATTTACCTTGTCCATAGGATTGACCAGTATGTCTGATCCATAGGCAAAGTCCTCCACTGAGTCCACTCTCACACTGCCACACTGAGCACACAAGACACAGTTAGATGTCATTTACAACTCATGCTTTACCCATTGTCATCAAAACTGTCTGATATCAAAGAAAAAAAAAATCAATGAAAAGGGAGCCAAAGAAGAGGAAGAGGTTATTCGGTGCTGCTGATGTACCTTGACCAGTACTCCCAGTAGGAGTCTGGTGTTGGTGACTATCTGTTTGATGCGATACTGGTCGTTGGAGATGACGGGCATGATGTCCGGGATGAAGTGGGCTACTCTGCAGGAAAGGAAAGGAAAGGAAAGGACAAATGAATGGAAAGTGTTACATTAGAGAGCAGGAAAGAAAGAGAAGAAGGAAGTCAGAGGGAGCAGAGAAAAACACTGAAATCAGCATCATTTTCACTTTTTTTGAAACAGAATCTGAACCTTTTTACTCCTTCATTAACCAATCAGATCGTAGCAGTCTGTCACACTCACCTGCCTCCCCCCAGGTAAATCCCAAAGTGTGTGAACAGGGTCCTGGGGACCTCCAATAGGTCTCCTCTACTGAATATCATGTCATATTTACTCTTGGTGCTGTCCCCTCTCTGACTGTCTGTCGCCACCTCCTTCTCCTTCTCCTTCTCCTTCTCCTTCTTCTTCTCCTCCTCCAGTGGCTCGAGTCCCGGGGTGGAGATGAAAAGCAGCGCGAGAAGCTGCAGAGGAAACATGGTGAAAGAAAAAGAAGGGAAAAGTGCAGCCGTCTCCTTAGAGTGCTTTTATTTTGCTGGTGGGCAGGGCAGAGAGGGATTAGAAACTGCCGCAGACCTTTAAGACCTTTTTAACACCGCACTTCAAAACTGAGTGAAAACAATTCACAATCCAAAACATATTTTTCCAAGTCCTCGGCTGCTGTTGCTTCTTGTTGTACATGTCACCACCAATTAGTCAAGCTGCATTTTAGATCCATGTCTGTCCTGAGTTCACTTTTGAGCCTTTGATCTTTGACATTTGTGTCAAATTTTGTCATCATTATTGTATGAATTCTGGAGTTATAGCTAAAAAAAACAAAAAGTCATTTTGTGGTCATAGTAATCATGACAAATGCTTTGTCCTGGAGTCCAAGTGAACATTTCTGCCAAATAGCATGCAATACCGTCAATGTATTCAAGAAATATATTCACGAGGGTATTTCAAACAAATTAAAATATGGTGAAAATAATTCATTTTTTGTAATTTAATTCAAAAAGTTAAACCTTCATGTATTCTTCAGTTATTATTAAACTCTGTCTCTCTCCCATAGTGTGTCTTTTGTCCTGTCTCCCTCTGCTCTCTTCTGTTTCCCCTCACCCTCAACCCCAACCGGTCGCGGCAGATGGCTGCCCCTCCCTGAGCCTGGTTCTGCCAGAGGTTTCTTCCTGTTAAAAGGGAGTTTTTCCTTCCCACTGTTGCCAAGTGCTTGCTCATAGGGGGTCGTCTGACTGTTGGGGTTTTCTCTCTAATATTGTAGGGTCTTTACCCTAAAATATAAAGCGCCTTGAGGTGACTGTTGTTGTGATTTAGCGCTATATAAATAAAATAAAATTGAATTCTATATTTGTTACACGTAAAGTGAAATATTGCAAGCCATTTTTGTTTTAAATTTGATGATTATGGCTTATAGCTCACAAAAATCAGATTATTAGAATATCTACTATTCAAGCAGTATATAAACAGTCTAGTTCAGTACACACAACTACAATCTTGTGGAAAATGGTTGACTCAACAGTTGTCCAAATGATGATCATCTATACCCTCCACAAAGAGGGTAAGCCACAGAAGGTCTTTGCTGTAAAGCCTGGCTGTTCACAGAGTGCTGTATCGCAACATATTAATAGAAAGTTGACTGGAAGGGAAAAGTGTGCACAGGACAAGGTGCACAAGCAAAAAGGATGACCCCAGCCTTGAGAGGACTGTCAAGAAAAGTGGATTCAAGAACTTGGGAGAGCTTCACAAGGAGTGGACTGAGGCCGAAAGTGCATGAAGAGCCACCATGCAGAGACATCTTCAGGAAAGGGGCTACAACTGTTACATTCCTGATATCAAGTCAGAGACGTAAGAAGCGTCTTACCTGGACTAAGGAGAAAAAAATCTGGACTGTTGCTCAGTGGTACAAAGTCCTCTTTTCAGATGAAAGTAAATTTTATATTTCATTTGGAAATCAAGGTCTTAGAGTCTGTAGGAAGAGTGGAGAGGCACAGAATCCATGGGGTTTGAAGTCTAGCATGAATTTGGGGTGCCATGTCATCTGCTAATGTTGGTAATGGTTTGTCAACAGTGTTTTATCAAGTCAACACACCCATCTCTCAGAAGAGTTTAAGCGTTTCATGCTTCCATCTGCTGACAAACTTTACAGAGATGCTGAGTTCCTTTTCCAGCAGGACCAGCAACCGCCCACGGTGCCATAACTACTAACAAATGGTTTGCTGACCATGTTCTTACTGTGCTTGATTGGCCTGCCAACTCACCTGACCTGAACCCCACAAAGAATCTATGGGGAATTGTCAAGAGGAAGATGAGGAACACCTAACCCAAAATTACAGATGAGCTGAATGCCACTATCAAAGCAACCTGGGCGTTAATAACACCTCAGCAGTGCCACAAGCCAACAAAAAAGGCTTGAAATTTCACTTTATGTGTAATGAATATGGAACATATTAAAGTTTATATTTTTCAGTTAAATTATGAAAAAAAAAAAAAGAATTTCATGTTATTTTTTTTTTTTTTTTTTTTA